>JAQIXT010001988.1:0-12699 GCA_034700445.1 Stenotaenia linearis
CTCGATCGTTTCTTCTTCATAGCAAAACGGTGCCTTTTACGCTGCAAAACAGCTGGCGTCACCAATCGCTGAATCTTAGGCGTCTTAAAACGTTGTTTTGTTTTATCTAGAAAATAATTAATGAAAATTCAGAAAATTTCTCAAAAATTCGAAAAAATAGTACAAATAAATTTTTCTTGCCTGTCTTGACGATTACCAAACTCAACACACTCAAATTTGCATCAACAATCGTCACACCGATTTTCTCTTCCTTTCACACGTTCTTCTCGGACGATAACAAGAATGGCCTTTTGAAAGCAATAAACGCACACGACCAGCAGCCATAAGCCCTTGTTTCATAGGAAAACCTTGTTTATCGTTCCCGCCAGAGATGCGAAACACATAACCCTAAATAATAAAAATTCAAACATCAATGTTTTCAACGAAAAAAAATTTTTTTCTCCAATTTTTACCTGCCATTCATCACCCAAAGCGTCTGCATCGACTTCCGCGCTCATTCGTTTATCAACAAACGGTCGAATTTCTTCTCATCCATCAACTTCTATCAATTTTTGGCATCCGGTTGCCGGGAATGAGATGTTTAGCTAGAAAGCAGGCATGTTTAAGTATGTAATCTTCAATCACCGACTATTTTATGCGTTAAAATTAGGTTCAAAGGGTTAAATAGTAATTAAATTTATTCGATATATAAATCATTCAACGACTGAGATGATAAAAATGATCAAATACCTTCATATTTGATGTTTTTTAGTTCCTTTCAGTGTGTTGGCAGACGAGAACCATAAACCGGAAGTTAATAGAAGTTTGAAGTTTGATCACGTGATATCCCAGAAGCATTAGTTTTTCTATCATGTCGCTGTGTTTGAGTGGCGCGGTTGTGACGGTTTGTATCAAATTCCGGGCGTGGTGGAAGGTACAGGTGTGATGAAGTTTATTTCATGTTGAAAATCAGTGTAAAACTAAAAGTGAGTGGATTTTTGGAGATTTTTTCGGTATTAATTTAACTCTTTTATTGTTTTTGATGCTTTGAGTATAATCTTTCAAACTATTACTTTGCTTGGTGGTTGACTCACCTGTGTTGTCTTTTCATTATAGATGGTTACCAAGTGCCTTTATAGTTTGAATTTCGTATTTTTATTGGTTGTACAAGGTAATTTCTATATAATATTTTATTATAGATTATTTTATTAAAATTATTTATCATAATTCACTGATTTTGTTTAAAATTTATTTTTCAAATTTCAGTTGTGAGTCAGAATGATTGTCCGACAGGTTGGGTTAGTTACACAACCTCATGCTACAAATTCATCAGATCAACACCATTTCCAAGAGAACAAGCCATGTTTTCTTGTTTGGTAAATAATAAAATCCAGTTTTTTTTATTTTTCCAATTTTTCAAAAAAAATTTTAGGTCTCAAATATTTTAAATTTTTTTTAATTTAAATTTATTGAATTTTTTGGAAAAAAAATTTTTTTTTTTTTATTTATTTTTTTTTTATTCAAATTTTTAAAAAAAAATTTATTAAATTTTTTTTAAATTTCTAATTTTTAATTTTTTCAATTTTCAATTCTAGAATTACAATGCACATTTGATAAATGTAAATACAATGGAAGAACATTCCTTTATTATTGATTGGTTGCACCAAAATGATCCCCAACACAAGACTTGGTATACAAGTGGTATTGATACAGGAATGAACGCATGGCGATGGACCGGTGACAACACTTTAATATCAAATTTGGATCAGGCATTTTTGCCTGGTCAAGAGCTGGAAATGGAGAGAAAAGTGATTGCTTATAAGTAAGGAGCAATTAAGAAAATGACATTTATAATTAAAGAGGATTGTAGTGCCACACCCAAATTTTATTGATTTTGAGTGACTAAATGGTTTTTTAAATTATTTTTCCAGTTATTCAACTTACGCAAACCGTTGGGGATTTCTTAAAGTGTTTGGATCAGAAGAAATTCCTTTTATTTGTGAAATTCACAAGGAAATGCTTCATATGATTATAATTAACGAGAGAGGTTTAGGTGAATTAGTGAGGGAATTGGTGATTTATCGTTTTTTTTTTTTCAATTTTTTTTTGTCTTGTGTTTTTTTAGATTATGGTATGATTATTCAGGATAAACGGAAAATTGATCGCGCACCAAAGATTGTACACGAGCCAATTCAGACTATTTTCGACATTTCTGCACGGCCGGATTCAAACGACGTATCGCTCAGGTTTGAGTTTTTGTTGTGGAGTTTTTGGTTTTTTTGGTTTTCTTACTAAGAAATAATTTTTTTAAATTTCGCTAATTTTAGTTTTAGATCGAAAAGTTTCTTACTGTTATTAGGAAAAGATAGTTAATATCTCAAAAATTGAAATGTCTGAAATTTTGCCTGATATTTGACATTTTAATTTGCGTGTAATCCATCCTTGGGTTTATTAAGTTTACATTAGTGCAGCGAGTACCAAAATAGAAAGTTTTCATTAATTGTCACTTCATTTGACCACTTTTGGATTGACATTTTGAAATTATTTTATTTTATTGAAGAGTCAAAAATGAAATGCATTGCATTGCAGGGATTCTGTGTCGAAACGTCCTGGGAAAACTTTCCCGGGAATTTCATCCATATTTCCTGTCTCGAGTCCTGGGAAATTTTAATCGAGATTCCTGAGACTCCAGAACTGGCATATTTCTTAGATTTTTGCCAAAATAGCTGAATTTTGGACCAAAATTTTTAATTTTTGGCTAAAAAACAAAGATTACTTCATTGTTGACCGAAAATGCTGAAATTTTGAAGGAAATCACAAAATTTTGAGAACAAAATTTCATGATTTTTTTCAAATTTTGTGATTTTTTTTCAAAATTGTATGATTTTCTTCAAAATTTAGCGTTTTCGGTCAACAATGAAGTAATTTTTGTACTTTAGCCAAGAAATTAAAAATTTTGGTCCAAAATTCAGTTGTTTTGGCCAAAATCTAAGAAATTTTGAAGAAAATCACGAAATTTTGATCAAAATTGGTAGTCCAAGGGTTAACTTGATAAAAATTGCACATTTCTTGGTCAAAAAAGGCTTAATTTTTGGCTAAAATTGATGATCAATTTATCTTTTGTTGCCAAATGAAGTTTGGGGTGGGATGGTGAGATGAATTCAGTTTGCACACAGGAAGTCAACACATTTGCCATAGCCCTGACTGATTCTATGTGTAGCTACGTAATAATTATTATTAAATTACATTATTATTCCGAAATTCAGGTGCATTGCCGACGCATTTCCACATCCTCATTACGAATGGTTTAAAGAAGAATATGAAAACAACCTATTGAAATTGGTTTCTATGGATCCAATGCAAGATTCTCGACTGACATTAACTGATGGAGAATTGACCATCTATAACCCAGATCAGATTCAGGATAGAGGAAAATATCATTGCAGGGCAACGAATAAGTTTGGCACTGTTGTTAGTCAAAGTGTCCAACTTGGATTTGGATGTTAGTTTCAATTGATTTTATTTTATTTTTTTATTTCAACTTTAATTTATTTTCAGTTATCAATCAGTTTAACATAAAAAGATCAAAGGAGCAGGGTAAAGAAAACTGGGGGAAAGCCATTTATTGTGATCCACCTCAACATTTTCCTGGTAAGACATTACAGACATAGAATTTGGCAAAATTTAGAAGTGTGATACAAGTGTGAATCAAAATGTGTGTTTGATTAAACCAACTCTTATAATGCTTTTGAACTATTAAGAAAAAAAAGTTCATTTCACTTTAAATTTCAAATTACTATGTCCAAAATTTGTACTTTATTTTATTTTACATTTCACATTATTTGACAATCCACATTGAAAATTGTAAATATTAAAATTTAAAATAATTTAAAATTTGTTCTATGAAATTGAAAACAATTTAAAACTCAAAATTTTATTTCATTTAGCTGTTCATTACTACTGGGCGCGAGATTATTTCCCAAACTTAGTCGATGAAGATAAAAGAACATTTGTTTCGCAAGATGGAAATCTTTACTTCTCAAGTTTAGAAAACATCGACAACGGTTATTACTCCTGCAACGTTCAAACTGTTGGCGTTGCCTCGAACACCGGTCGAACCGGGCCATTTTTTCACCTCGAAGTCTTATCACACCGTAAGAATAATACTTTTCAGATATGAATAATACAATAGTTATTACAATACTTTATAATGCCATTAACTTAAAGATAAAATTATTACTTTCAGCAAGCAGTCAACAACTTCAGTTTCCAAATAATTTCCCTAAAGCATTTCCTGACGCGCCAATTGCGGGTCAAGATGTTCGTTTGGAGTGCGTCGCTTTTGGATAGTGAGCAATAACATTGTTAAATAATTGCAATTTACTACAGCATTTTTTGATTTCAATTATTCAGTCCGGTGCCGTCTTATAATTGGACTCGCAAAGGATTTTACAATGAATTGCCAAAGCATGCATTGACAACAAGTTATAATCGAGTTCTGATTCTGCCACGAGTTTCCATCGAAGATATGGGTGAATACGTCTGCACTGCGAGTAATGGGAAAAATTATGTCACAAAAGCAGTTACATTAACTATCCAAGGTAGATATTTGAAAATTTGTAATGAAATTTATTGATTTCAAGATTTTATAAAGAAATATTTAGAGATTATTTAGAGAAAATGAAATGAGGTATCAGGAACCACTAATTCAAGTAATTTGTATATCGCAGCAAAACCAGTATTTACCATTCCTTTGGAGGATATGCACATGGATCGAGGCACAACTTTGAGCTGGCTTTGCGAGGCATTCGGAATCCCTGACGTCACTTACGAATGGTTGAAAAACGGTGAACTTTTCGGGTTTAACTCGATCCCAATAGAAGATCGCGAGAGAATTCTCATCCGAGACAATATTTTGACAATACACGACTTAAACCCACAACGCGATCCTGGAGTATATCAATGCCGAGCCACAAATCAGCTGGGCTCCACTTACTCAACAGGCCAACTTCGAGTTTTAAGTAAATAAAAACCTTAAAGTAAATAAATAAATAAAGTAAAAATATTAAATTCATCTCTTTTCAGCTTTAAGACCATCATTTGTGAAATACCCACTGGAACCGGAAAGCTACGCCGTCGAGGGCGGCAACGTAACTATTGCGTGCAGACCCGAAGGTGCACCAACGCCACGCTTTTTTTGGCGAAAAGACGGACAAGCAGTTATAGCCGACCAGCGTCGTAGGATTCTACCGAACGGTTATCTAATAATACATCCTGTAAACTACGCAGACGCAGGAATGTATATGTGCATTGCGGAAAACTCCGAAGGACGAGATCAGAGCGAAGGAAGACTTTTAGTTTTACGTGGGTTTTGTAAAATAATTTGAAAGCGATAATAGCTAAAGTGATGAACATTTTGCAGGATCCCCACAATTCCTCCATGTGCCCCAAAAAGAGAATTATGTTTATAGAAATGGCACAATGTCACTTCAATGTGAAGCTGCGTCGGATCAGGGACTGGATTTAGCTTATTCTTGGTCTCTGAATGGAATCAAAATAGAACCAAAAACATATCCTCATTACAGTATGGTAAATATTAAATTGTTTCATTCATTACAGTTATAATCTATGATGTTCCATCTTGATTGACAAGTTATTTTATTACAGGGTTGGCATCCGGGCATCATTCATCTTCATAACATGTCGATGGCCGAAGGTGGCGTTTACGAATGTTTAGCCAAAACACCGATCAGCTCCATCAAAAGCTATGCTGCAGTTGAAATACACGGCCCACCTGGTGCTGTTGGAGCAGTGCAGGTACTTGAGATTGACAACAAAGACGTCATGTTGGCATGGAGTGATAGTGCAAATAATGGCCGTGCGATTGAAAATTACATGGTGGAGGGGCGCACCAAAGCTCATCCTGAGTGGATGCTCATTGCCGATCGTAAGGGAAAAATATAACAGAGAATTTATAACTAAATTTAATGATTATTATTTCGGTTAAGGTGTGATGGCTGTGCCGTCAACTCATAACAGGAAACAAGCGCGAATCAACGGTCACTTACTAAGTCCTTGGTCCAGTTATGAATTCAGAGTGTCTGCAAGAAATTTCTTTGGGCTTGGCGATTCCAGCGAACCATCGCCTATATACAACACCGAAGCCGACAGGCCTCTGAAATATCCATCAAATGTTGGTGGTGGAGGAGGAAAAGTAGGCGATTTGACAATCACGTGGGATGTGAGTAGCAATAGAAATAGAGAATTTGAAATACAAAATGAGTCTCATGTGGTTTTTTTTCGTAGCCATTGCAAAAACAAGATCAGAATGCACCTAATATTTGGTATAAAGTATTCTTCAAAGAAGCCGACTCGAACCGTGATTATAGATTCGAGGAATTGAAAAAACGTGGCAATGTTGGAATGCATATTGTTAGAGTCAGCACGAAAAACTTCTATCGCTTGTACAAAGTTAAAGTACAAGCATTTAATGATCGAGGTGCTGGACCCGAAAGTCCAGAAGTGGAGATATATTCGGCAGAAAATCTTCCTCTAGCTGTCCCCGTACAAGTAGCTGCGTGGCCATTTAACTCGACAGCTTTGAATATATCTTGGCTTCCAGTTGACACATCGAGAGAGGCAATCAGGGGAAAACTTATTGGATTTAGAGTAAATTAGGAAAAACAGTGAATTTTTTTAGAAACGTAATAACTATTTTTGTCTTTTAATTAGCTCAAATATTGGCTTTCCTCGCAATCACCCCTCACATCCACTTATTATTTAAGCCGAAATACATCGAATTGGGCTCTAATTGTCGGTCTAAACCCCTACACCCACTATTCGGTAACTGTGAGTTGTTACAACGGTGCAGGAGCTGGAGCTGAAAGTGAATATTTCACTGAACTCACATTCAAATCAGGTAATACCTACTGAAAGTGACGTAAAATTTTATCTAGTGATCCAAATTGTCTTCTTTCAGCACCGATCAAACCTCCAACAAGTGTCAAAGTAATACCTATAGGTCCAACCAGCGTAAACGTGATGTGGCGGTATTCAGCTCTGTCTCCGATGGAGGAGCCTTTGCTCGGATTTAAAGTCAGATATTGGGAAGCGGATCAAGATTTCAGTACTTACACAGATGTTCAAGTCTTGCTTGGGAATGCGGCAGATTTGGAAGGAGAAATTCACAATTTGATTCCAGGAGTTATGTATAAACTACGTGTTCTAGGATTCAGTCAGGGTGGTGATGGACGGATGTCCAGTCCAAGTTGGGTGTTCCAAATGGGTATGTGTGAGAAATTAATTGAATTGGTTTGTTGATTATTTGATTGATTTTTTTTAGGTGGTTTGGCACCGGGTCAAGTGTACGCTTTTGCTGGCGTTGAACGGGTTGCTGGTTTTTCTACTTTGATTGGATTATTAAGTTTAATCTCATTGTTTTAAGATTGTGATTGTATTTTTTAAAATTCCACACTTCATCACTTAGTGCCTTGAATCTCCACACAATTTCATCTTTTTTTTGTTTTCAAGAATATTTTTGATTTGATTTTTTATATACAGTACAATTTTTTGAAAATATTTTTGGGTAAATTTTACTTAATGTTTCTACAAAGAAAAGTTAGTTTAAGACACTGTACAGTTTTATACAGAATAAAATTTTATAAATATTGAAACAATTGCTTTGCAGAATGTGATTAAGTACGAAACTCGTTAAAAAGGTGATGAATGTCAAAGGAAAAATGTTTCTCTTAAACACATTGTAGTCAAAATAACATTTCTGGATACAATTTGCAAATGAAATGTAAGCATACCGTACAGCTTCTAATTATCGCCTGTCCCCAATTCCCGCCTTATCTCTATTTCCCGCCTAAATTGTCTATAAAATGATCAAAATGAGTCTAAATTGCCTTTAAAATGAGTCTAAATTGCCTATAAAATGATCAAAATGAGTCTAAATTGTCTATAAAATGATCAAAATGAGTCTAAATTGTCTATAAAATGCTGTGGGGTCTTTCGAGCAGCAAGACGTTTTCGACGAATCTTCGGAATTACGTGAGTTTTTTTTTTTCTTTCTCCAATTTTTTCAATTATTTAAAAAAAATTAAATTAAAAAAAATATAACCCCATCATATTGGACCTATATAAGGTCTCAGCTTCTGAAATAATGTCAGTAGAATATCTCACTTAGTAGATTATCTAAAGTATCTCCAGGGGACGAAAGATGAAGTTCTCATATACACACCGGGGAATGTTTAATGGGATAAAACCAAAAAATGGTTTGCATGTGATTGTGCGAATCTTTTTTAATAGAGATGTTTTAATAGAGATGTTTTAATAGAGATGTTTTAATAGAGATGTTTTAATAGAGATGTTTTAATAGAGATGTTTTTTTAGAGATGTTTTTAGAGATGTTTTTTAGAGATGTTTTTTAGAGATGTTTTTAGAGATGTTTTTTAGAGATGTTTTTTAGAGATGTTTTTTTTTTTAATAGGATCCATCTTCACTTGTTGATATTAATGGAACTTTGAAAAATCTTGTTCCTGGGCTCTCCCGTGTAATGCATGTGCATAACGTGGGAAATTGCAAGAATTGATAACTAGGTTATCAATTCTTGGTTATTGGTGTTGTTGTTGTTATTGTCTTTGATGTTTTTTTTTAATAGGATCCATCTTCACCCATTGAAATTAATGGAACTTTAAAAAATCTTGTTCCTGGGCTCTCCCGTGTAATGCATGTGCATAACGTGGGAAATTTGATGAAAGGTATATATTTTGTTGGTTTTTGAGTTTTTGGGGGATTGTGGAAATGTGTTTTTTGTTTGTTTTAGATTGTACAATCACTGCAGGTATTTTCACTGGAAGGGGTTTTGACAAATTTGAGATAGAAGAACCAAGGTAAGAACTGTAATATATGAAATGGGTTTAGAATGATTACAAAGTTATAATTAATGTAATTTTATAGTTTCATTGCTTGAAAGAAATTTTAAAGTGATTCAAATGACTAATTTAGGTCTAAAATTTTTCTAGACCTAGCCCGGGAGAGTTTGGGCTAATCTTTCCAGATGATAAAGGCGTTGCCAAAGTCCACACACGTTTTCTCTTTTTATCTAGAAATTATTCAACCATTCTTGGACTTTCAATAATAGTAAATAATTTTTTACGACAAATTCTTTACGACAAATTTTAATTATTTATAACTTCATTTTTTTCAAAGATCCATGAACGGACTGATGCTCGATCAACCCGTCCCCACTGCTGTTTAATTAAGATACCACCTATTGTTAATTAATCCTCAGTAAAACCAAAAACATTTTAAAAAAAATTTAAAGATTTACAGTTAGTTTATGACATGTCTTACAATTGTGATGCTGTTTATTTTCAAATGATATGTATTCTCAAATTCAAAAATCGAAATAAATTTTTATAGACGTAAATAACTATAAATATCAAACCATTGACCTGATTTAACTTACTTTAGTACCTTAGTATCGCCGGCGAAAGTGCATGTCCCAAAAAACGAAATAAACCCGGTTGTCGATGCCATTTTGAGTCTTGGAGTGTTTGTGAATGTAAAATCAAAGCGTATTTAAATGATTTGAAGTAAACTCAAGAACCAATCAGAATTTTTAACGCAATAATCACGAAAAACTTAAACCAGATATTTTATTTATAATTAGATACAATTTCAAGTTTCATGTGTATATGATTACACATAAACATAATCTATGGTAACATATTTGTATACATAATGAGTAAAATTACGTGCAGAATTAGAAAAAAAATCCTATTTTTTACACGAACAGCCGTGGGAGTGTGAAAAGTGAGAGTATGATCGTGACTGTGATCGTGTTAGGGGCAACGACATTTGCCCCGCTTAGTCATATGAACCCGATGACGCAGCAGTCAGACCCGGACCCGGCGTTGCCAGTTTTCAGACTCTCTTCGTTACCGCTTTTCCTAAATCGTCTTTGCCACTGTGAACCGGCAGCCCTGTGTACCTATTTGATGTTGCTAAGTGAGTTATTCGTTATATTTTATTGGTTCTTGATACCCAGTCAGCACAAAAAAGTCCTGTGAACGACCACAGAACATTCAGATAAGCAGAAAAAATTCTAATTTCACATATGTAAAATTTAATTTTCTGTATGTGAATTCCAATTTCACATAAATGGAATTCAATTTCAGATATGTGGAATTGAATTCCATACATAAGTGCAAATGTATAATAAAAATAGGAACGGCTTGCCATAGTAGGGCCAGTACAGAGAAACGTTGCATCTTGGGAAAGGCTTGTGATAATGAGCACAGTCACGTGATCTGACGTAAGCGTGTTATAAAAATGGCACCCAAACATTGTATTTTGCTGGTATCATGTGCCGGTTTTGACCATTTCTCATTATACAGACCCACAAATTGATTTTTTAAAATTTTGTAGTAATATTTAGGTCAAGACTAACTTAATATTCAAAAAATTATAATTATAATTTATTTTTAATTCAATAAATTTCATCCAACAATATTAAATCATGGCAATACAAATCAAAAACAATCAGATTGCACGAAAATTACCTTTATTAGGTGCACCTTACCTCTGTGATGCATGACTTACCTAGCTTTGACAACACCATGACCTTTAGGTTAGATTCAGTCACATGACTAATCCCCCCCCCCCCTGGAGTCACACAATACATGTTGTCTCTTACTCCGTGTGTTTGAAATTATGAAATCACCGAACCGAACGATGAATTTATGCCGTTACACGGATTAATTGTTTTCCTCACGGGATTTGTTCTTTGCGTTGAAACGGTAACAAACAACGACGTTTTTATCGACGCAAAGTGCGAGGCGAAGTGTTACGAGTTAAATACGGTAAGAATTTTTAAAAAAAATTTAACGGAAATTTATTATGCCGTAATTTTTTTTTTTTTTTTTTTATAAAAAATGATTTTTTAATTTTTATTTTATGATTCATTGACTAATTCCAGTTGAATCTTGTTGACAAAAACTCTATTGGGAATGTCAATCAGATTTCTGTTGATAAATATTCATCCTTCCCCTTTAAGAACCTGCACAGAAATTCCCAAGGAGCAAAATTGGTTGAAAAATCAACATTGAAAAAATCTTCCACCAGGATTGATAGCATTGATAGGATTGATAGGAGTATTAATGACAATGATCGTTCTGTTTTTCGCATATTGTTTTGTCCGCAAGAAAAAGAAGTCCAATGAGGATAGGAACAAACATTTTGAAGTAAACAACAGCTATTTGATGCTTTTATAAAGACATTTAACAGTTTTGTTCTTTAGAATTTGGATCGATCTCCGGCTACAGCGAACAATACTTACATTTGAACGAACAAACAATTTTCTTTCTGTAAAATATTTGCAAAATTTCAAAACAAAAATAAAAACAATAAATTTGCACTTTATTTGCAGAAATTATTATTTTTATATAAGTATAATGGTTTTCGGTAACGCAAAAATGTCAAACAGTAAATAGAAACCGTGCAGAGTTTATTGCGCATGTGCGTAATTTTTTTATATTTTTTTTCCCCGACGCTACCGAAACCGAAAACCAAAAATTTGGTATCTAGTTTCTCAAAAAACTGCCAAAACACATTTTTTGACTCAACTTAAAATCACGTGATCAAATTTTGAATTTCCCGCTTTTTTTGAATCCATTCCCAACTGTTCGACTCGCACCAATTGAATCGTGAGCACGAATGACGTCATCAGTGAAAGTAAACTCAAGTCACAGGATACATGTTTTCTGTACTCCATGTGTTTAAAATTATGAAATCACCGAACCGAACGATGAATTTAACGCCGTTACACGAATTAATTGTTTTTCTTACGGGATTTGTTCTTTGCGTTGAAACGGTAAAAAACAACAAAGTTTTTATCGACGCAAAGTGCGAGGCGAAGTGTTACGAGTTAAATACGGTAAGAATTTTTTTTAAAAGAATTTAATGGAAATTTATTTTGCCGTAATTTTTTTTTTTTATAAAAAATAATATTGAAAGGGTTAAATAGTTGAAATGTGTGATAATTGACGGTTTAAAAGTGGTTGTTACACAAAACTTGTCAAATAACGTGGTTTTGTGTTACCTAAAGTGAGAATTTGTGTTGCTAAGCGAAATTCGGGGAATTTGGGTTTGTGTTTTAATCCTTTTGTTGTTAATCCCCTCATGGTGAGACAGGAAATTGAATATCCCGTACCCCTAACCCCCTTTTTCTTTGATTTTCTGTGATTTTCTAAGAAAAATTTAAATTTTGTAATTTTTTAAAAAAATATTTAAAACTTTAAAATATTTTAATATATTTTTTAGGTTCTTCATCAGGAAATTGAACCACTGACTTGCAAAACTCATCAATGTGAAGAGGTGAGATTAAATTCGAAACTCCCAACTTCTTAAATTATGCATTAATGCAAATTATTTGATTTGGTTAAACTGTTTTTTGAATATTTTTAAAGTTTTAGCTTATAATTAAAGTAATATTGAACAAATAAACAAATGCGACATAAAACTCGAAGCGTTTTCTAAGTAATTTTCTAAAATTTAAATTTAAATTTTTGTATTGTATTGAAAAGTTTTATTTCTGTTTTTTGAAAGTTTTTTTTAAAGTTTTATTTTCTGAAAAAAACTCCTTTCCATACACACTCCTAACACGCGGCACCTCCCCGCTCCCTTCAACGTCCTCGTCAACACCCCGCAACATCT
>JAQIXT010001989.1:0-12696 GCA_034700445.1 Stenotaenia linearis
AATTTGAAGAAAATCTGTAGAAAAACTTTTAAAAAACTGCAAATCGGCCAAATTTTTGTAGATATTTTGTAGATTTTGTTAGCTGGGAACACACTGATGAGCATCTTCAAAAACACACAGATCCCATTTAGAAAATCAAAATTCAGCTTCTTTTCCAAAAATTTGTTTATCACCTCAGATTTAACACCTCAGAGACATTCTCTATTCCAGATTAACTCTCTACAACTCTCTTCACTCTCCATCCCCCTTAAGAGTCACCATCAGTTGCCAGTCCAGCATACTTAGCATACCACACAACTGGGTGAGTGCATCTTATCACCAAATTGTCCAAAGTAAAATGGCTTTTGGACATTTGTGCTTCTCTACCTTAAAAATCAGTAAATAATTCAAACATCTTCCTGCTTGCTTTCTCACCAAGAGAATATCAATTTTTCATGTGAATCATAATTTCTACTCAGCACCAACACTTATCAAGAGCATTAAACTAAAAACTTAATTTAAATTCAAATTTCTAATACTTTAATTGAATTTAAGCAGCATTTGCATCCAATCTCTTTACACACTTCAGTTACAATATTACTACATTATATATAAGCACTCATTCAAGATGAAACCCCCAACCCTTGCACAAATGAACATCCAAAAGACCAGAACTGCAGATGTCTTTTCCCACATGAAACTGCTGCACTTGCCAAACAGATTCGAGTATTTAATTTGTTTTGATGTTTGAACATTGCATAATACATAGTCCAAAACTCAATACATTCAAATCTCCATTGTAAACCCAAAGAATATCAAACATCCAATCCAAACATTACACAAACTAAACTCCTCAAATAATCTACTTCAAAACATTCCTTTTATTATTTATTACAATTTAAGTAAGAAATACTCCTTGTGGACCAGCAATAATTTATTTAAGCCATAACTTTTAAGTAATAAATGTCAATTTTGTGCGCATAAATAAATAACAAGTTATGTTTTGGAAAATCAATATACTTTTAAGGAGAATTTACAAAAATTTACAATAATTAAATTTGTTGTAATGAACAAATATACGGGATACTTACGGCTTTGGTGAATGCTTTGCGGTAAATTTTATAAAGTGGTCTTTTTTTACCTTTTCGGCCATAACTTAGGAACGAAACAAGATAAAATCAAAAACTAAACAGATTTAGGATGTTCAATATGTTTGGAAACTTTTGTAAATTTGATCTATAATTTGTGTATTACAAATTTATAATGAATTTAATTTTTATACAGGTCGAACCTTGTTATTACAAACTCGCTTATTGCGAATTCCTCGTTTTAACGAATTTTTAAAGAAGTTTGGTTGGATTCCTGTCCATTCATTCAATGTTAAAAAATTCGGATGTTACGAACTCTCGATATTGCGAACAGATTTGACGGTCCCTTCGAGTTCGTTATATCGAGGTTCAACCTGTAAATGTAATTCATTTTTTTTGTTTTAGTAATGTTGTTAAAGAAATAACACTAAACATTAATTATTTGTGTTGCATTACCAGTGCACAACATTGGTTTGGGATCTGGGGGTTCTAGTTGACCAGGACAAATGACTTGTCCTGATGAAATTTATGAATCATGAATTTGGCAAACAAAAACCTGAGAAGATTATATAAAAATGTTAATTTTTTTATCTTAATAGGAAAGGAACCCCTTGAGATTTGTATGGTAAATTTTTCATTCATCTAAGAAATGTTGGTTGTCCAGTTTAAAGTTATTGCTGTCAAAAAAGTTGCAATGTACAAATGGAGAGCCAAGAATGGAACTCTCTCTTTGTGAGTCTTCAATATGTAAAAGATTTTTTGACTTTTGTATAATTTTTAGCTCCCGAAAGACAATTTTTCAAAATTCTCTTTTCACGTGATCTTTGGTGTCTCTTAGGGGACTTTTAGTACCAAAATCAAGATGGCAGCATCAAGCGAATGGCTTGTGGCAACCACGCAGGCCATAAAATGCTCGATTCACAATTTACACGCGTTCACATAGCCTTACCATATTACCCCTTGGCTGACCCACCAAAATCGTGAACTGACTTTGATGTCGTAAAATTCGAGATAGAATTTTTCAGATATTTTCTAATTTTGTGGACATATCGGAAAAATCACGCGACCCCAGTTCCTTCGGGAACAAACAGGCTGCTTGCAGCCATTTAAAACGTTTCTTCGGAAGCAAGGACCATAATTGCTGTAATGGCAGGATTGGTCCCCTACGACAACTGACATTTACAAATTTACATGGGCCAATAAAATATTATTTTTGGAAACTGTTATATCAAAACAGATGATATCAAATCAATATTTATCACTGCAGTATTTAATTAATTTAGATTAACTTGCTGCTATTTAGCATATAGTATGTGCCATATAAAATTTTTCATGTGGGATATGACTTGTAACACCTCTTGTAACACCAACAAGTGGCCACACATTACATGTTATAGTGTTGGAAGATCCTTACCATTACAAATTGATGTAACAATCACTCTAAAAACAAAAGAATAACAAAATCAATAATTTACACTTAATCACAAAAACACTAAAAAAAACTCTTAAAAGCTTCCAAACAACTGACAGTAAACACTAAATGCAAAACAAACTTTTTAAAGCCTTTTTTCACCCTCATTGCACATTCCACAACTTATATATCCACCAGGGACCACAAAAAAGGTAAACAAGTCAGTCAATCTGCAATTTACTTTTACCTTGTAATGAGACATAAATAATAGATACCCATGACCACTCTGAACCTATCTACATCAACCTAATGGCAACTAAGTTACACAACATCAACTCTAAAACTGGGCAGCTCAAATCCCCACATACCTTAATTTTCTGCAAAAATGATATTACCCAGGAAACAAATAATTTACACAACATTGACCAGAGAAATGTTTTCTTTTATCCATTGGAGTCTGTGGTCCACAGATAAGCTCAAGAGCAAATTTACTGGATGACTTGTTTTCAAGTATACAGCTGGAAAAAAATAATCAAAAAAATCTTCGCTTCGAAGTGTTTTTTTTTTTTTTTTTTTTTTTTTTTTTTTTTTTTTTTTTTTTTTAAAGTGAAGGAAAAAATTTTTTTTGCTGTATCATTCTTTTAATCTTTTTTTTTCTTTTTCCCATTTAAAAAAGGGGAATTGAATCTGATTTCTACCAGATGATGAAAAGTTTTTTTTTTTAAATAGTTTTGTAATTTGTTGGTAAACTTGATGTGGCTGTGAGGGGTTGGGTGGGTGCCAATCAGAAGGTGGTCTTGATGTCAATAAAATTAATTGAATATAAAATTTATTTTTTAAATTCTAAAATTCAAAGAAAATTCAATGAAAATTCCAAAAATATCAAAGAAAATTCAATGAAAATTCAAAAAAAAAAATCAAAGAAAATCAATGGAATTAAAAAAAAAAAAAACCTAATCCAATCAAATTCTAAGTCAATCCTAAAATTCAAAAAAATTAAAAGTGAACTGTCTTAACCAATATGCCTTTTTATCAACACAATTATAATATTCAAACAAACTACATTATCTCACATTATAAAAACATTAAAAACCCATTAAAAAACCCACACAACATCCACACAACTCACAAACTAAAAAAAATAAAACACAATAAATTTCCACAATAACTAAAAACCCTTTGTCATCTTGCAATATCTTGTAGGTCCAACTGTAACACTGGACCCACAAATAAAGAAGTCAAATCAAATCCCCATATCTAGTACAAAATATCACTTTTACCCTGGGACTATCACTCATTCCTCTCCCTTTATCCCAGTGCCAAGAAACAGATAAAAGTTTAAAATATGGCTTTCTTGTACTCAATGAGGTTTAATGTCTCCTCATAGATTCAAAGCTGTTTAGCATTCTTTGGACAGTTTATGGGATATTATCTATAAGTTGCAGTTTATATTCAGTACTGATTTGCAGGAAATTAGAGAATGAAATGGAATCTGTACAATTTGGGTGTAAATAATCATCATGACTGTCATTTTCTATTGTTATTGCATGAAAATGGGTCAATTTTTAAAGTGTATTTGTATAAATTTACCGTATTTCATTTAAAAGTTCGAAATCGACCGGAACGCAGCTGAATGTGGTTTCGGTTTATTAGGTAAATTGGTATTGTTGTTCCAGATTTGTTTTTTGAGATTATAAATTTAACATCAACTAGGAATATATTTAAAATTACATTGTAGTGCTAAAAAATATTTTTAACACTTTGAATAGGTCCCACGAAAAAAAATTGTTACGCTATGACGTAAGACGCTTCTTATCTTTGTGTATAATCACATGATCAAGTGTCGCTTCAAGTCAAGTAAGGGCCGAGACATGGGTCAGTGATTGCTTGACCATTCATTGGTCAGGATTCATGACCATTCATTGGTCAGGTAGTTATGTGTGGGCCAAGATATGACTATGACATATGAACGCCCAGCTGAAAAAGTTTGAAGATTATCTGCAGTAATTTGGCCCACTTCTGTAGATTTTTTTCTGCAGTATATTGGGCCGCTTTTTTAAATTTTCTACAGTTTTCCTTCAAAATCTGAAGATTTTCTGTAGTTGAAATCAGAAATATAAATTGTGTACTAATTTTCTGCAGATTTTGTACAGAAATTTTAAAAATTCTGTAGAATGGCCAAAATACTGGAGATAATCTGTAGTTTTTTTTAGCAGGGCGACCTCCAAAACTTTCAAAGAAACCTATGTAACAATATCCACAGTAAACATTCCACATCAAAATAAGTTCATCCATTAAGCCTTTTTGGCAGACATAGCAGTTACTGTTTGTAATCAGGTGAAGCAGTTACAGCAATGTAACAAATGCTGCAGTTGAAATGCTTAGCATTTTAAGGAGAAGCCACAAGACCTTACACTGGATTCTACAACTGCCCTGGAGAAAAAACAGAACATATTGTCTAAAGAAAATTCACACAGAAAACCATCATTTATTTAAAACATTCCATAAATAACTAAAATAACCAATAACAACAGAAAACATTTTAAAAAACCCTTTACAAATTCATTAATTAACTCATAACATCTCAGAATAACAGAAATTCATCCACAACATCCATTTACATACTCAATAAATCATTCCCCTTAAAAAATACATTAACATCCCTTTTCCAACAAAAAAAAAAAAAAAAAAAAAAAAAAAAAAACTCATTTCATCCACCTTTACTTCACAACATTTTTATAAAACAACCACATTAATGGAGATAAATAATCCTCAAGCTGAATATACAATTTTTCTTGTTCAAACCAAATGATCCCTTTCTCACATTATTTTCTCATTCCAAAAATCCCCCACACATGAATAACTTTCATGTAATAAAACACTTCTTTTCTCCCCTTAATTCCTACATATATAAAAATCTACTTTTCCAAACTGTAATTATTTTTTCCTTTCTTTTCAAAAACCTCTTTTTATTTCCCACTTTGTGAGCTGCAATTCTTTTTATCTCACCAACACACACTTTAGTGGTTTCCAGATAAGGCAGCACAAACAGCTGTAAATGAACAAAACAAAAATGTCATGTAAAAAGTAATAACTAAGCAAGACCAGTTGATCCCAGTTAGCAATTGAGCCTTTTCATTGCTGCTTTAGAGCTCTGTGCATTTTTAACCCTATTTTTACTGTTTAATGATCTCATATAACTCACTCTTGATAGGGTTATTCGCTTCGGATTTCACTCTCTTTTATTGATGATAAAGAAATTGTGCTACTATTAACAGGAAAAGAATTAAATTTGACTTCTAGGAAATGATGGGGTGATTCGAGTGAAACAAAAACAACTTTTGCTTCACTTGATGCTCGTAAAAGTCAGTTTTTAATATGTCGTGTTTACGGCTGTTATTTAACCCCGTTCGAGTGCGTAAATATTAAAGTCAGTTTCATCAAGGTTTCATTTAAGGATTGAAATTCACTACGTTCAAAAATTAAACTCATATTAGTTTTCCGTTAGTTTAAAGTTTGTTTACGTCACTTTCAATAACATTTGCAATACAAACTACAATGTAAAGTGATGTAATTAAGCATAAAACAGAAGGGAAAATAATTTTGGTTTAATTTTTGAAAGTATTTATTATTTTCTGACTGTCACATAATGGTTGCCCCTGGTAACTTCACTTTGTGTGATGCTAAAGAGAGTTCTGGTTCCTCTAAAGGTTTCTCTTGTTCTCTGATTGTTTTAGTTTATTGTACGAATAAATCCCTTGACTTAGTGTAGATATTTAGCTTTGTGTCAGAGTCTGTTTCTTTGTTTTGTGACAGGTGTATTACCTTTGTAACCATTAGTTACGGCTAGAGAAGTGTGCCGTCATGGCTTAGCCAAGCTTGCTTGGCTTTTGTTGGTGTAAATCCAAGCAGCCAAGGTATTTCATGGCAATCTTTGCAAGTAGCAGCAGCCAACATTTTTTTTAAAAATTTAAAAAACTTGGCCAATTAAGCTAAAATAGTTGTGTTTATACAGATATATTTCTGTAATTATTCTAAAATTGTTTTAAAAATTTAATTCAAATTAAAACAGATTTTCTACAGAATTTGAAGAAAATCTGTAGAAAAACTTTTAAAAAACTGCAAATCGGCCAAATTTTTGTAGATTTTTTGTAGATTTTTTTAGCTGGGCTTCAAGATCAAATTTCTAGTTACCACTTGAATTTAGGAATATGAAGATCTCCATGGGAGGAATAAAGCAACTCTTACATTTTGTGTGTGTAAGATTATGTAAATTATTAATCACAGATTTGGTTTGATTGCTTATCCCAGACTTTCAATTAGATCTCAACTTTATTCCTAAATTCATCTATCGCTTACACTCACTTAGACCCAAAATAATGAGTCATTCCACTCATTCCTTTGTGGCAACCATGAATTCAAAGAGTTTAACATTTTGTTTATCACATCATCTGTTGATTACCATATTATCATGCAGTCTACCTACTCACTATTCCTCAAATTGCTTTCCTCCTACATGCTAATCACAGTATATTACTATGCATGTTTCTCCTTAACAACGACGATAAAAATTCATTTAAATTTAAATATCAAAAGCATTTCAACTTTCAGCAACAAAGAATGCATTTCTATTCGCACCCAAAAAAATGTCGTGATAACTCTTTACTCTCTGAGCGAAACAGTAACAACAATAATAGTTTTTCAAATTGCAATTTTGCTTGAAATTACGCGAGCATGCGTCAACCCCAGGTAAAAAAGTCCTATTGAATTCTATAAACCTTTACCGTATTACCCCGCATTAGCCGGCAGGTCGCTAAAAGCGGGAATGACCAACTTTTTGCCTGGAGGCACTTGGTCCGTTTTCCGGCATGCCGCAAAATTTGGTGCCATGCCAGAAAAAAAAATACGTACGTGATCATTACTTTGTATTATCAGGAATTCAAGTTATTTGAGTTTAAACATATTTTTAAACTCAGTTTAAACTCAAAATAACTTGAATTCCTGGTACATGAATACACATTTTAAATGAAATCATGAAACATCAATAACAAAAAACCGCGCAAAAAGCGCAAATCGCAATTTTTTGATATTGCTGTGTTTTACATTTTTTGACTCGGATTTTCCGGCAATGTGGTCAGCCCCGCTATTTCGCGGCATGCCGGCTAAAGCGGGGTAATACGGTAATGTAATTCAATGTCATTAAGCCTAATTCTACCGTAATCTATAGAATTTTTTTTACCTGGGACGGATTCATGACCATTTGCGACAAAGTAGCCGCTTCTGACCTTAAACAGTTTTTCTCTCGATCTGATCACCTCTTCTACGTAATACATTACCGAGACCGTCAACATTTCCATTTCCACCCACATCTGAACAGACAGAACACCATTCCAAATCACTGCATTCAAGACCACAAGAAAGCCTTCCCAGAATTCACTAATTGCAACATTTGTTCCTCCTTTTATTTCCAAGCAACTCATTAAAAAACTGTAAACAACTGCGCTACAAAACCCTTCTAAAAACAGCATTAACTTATCTACGAATCTAATTAAGGCAAACACCAAACTCAGGGGTCAAACACCCTCAAACAATTGATTTGTACACACATTCCTCTCCAAAAAATCCAAGTAATTAACACTTCCCCCCTCCACACTCAAACCACACTCTTGCACTTTAATTACAGTCGCGAAGAAAACTTTTCCATCTAATTTGTTGAAAACACTGGCCATTTATCTCAAAATAAATAATATCTTCTCTGAAAATGTTGCTGAGAATCTCAATTATCCTTTTCATCTGCAGCCATTAAAAAGAGAAAAAAAATTTGTGTTCGTAATCTCATCGCAGACTCCGCTAATTAGCATTGTGAGTAAGATCAATGCGATGAAAAAATTACGGAATGGAACCATCGAGTGTTAATTAAGACTTCATCCACTTTTTGCAATTCCATTTACAAACAGGAAACAACGTTAAATCAATGTCATTATCTAAATCCCCTGAAATTCATTCCATTTGCGAAGCCGGTCTTGCGGAGATGATTCAACTTTAACGGAAATATACAAGCGAGACAACATGTCGTGTTATTTTTTCTGTCCGATAAGATGAGTTTTGTTGTTGTTGAAATTTTAATGAAATGTTAATCCGTACTTACACGGAGCAAGTGAATGAGATTTTTTTGTGAGCGTGGAATAGCATTGTGTTGTATTATTAAAATATAAATTTTCAATGCTGTTCCTCACTTATAAAAAAAATCTTATTCATTCGCTCTGCGTCTAACAAGGGGACCACATGAATAAGACACTCACGGATTTGGTCAAATTTTTTTTTTTTTATAAGTAGAGGAATATCATTGTATTACACTGCTAAAGTAGAAATTTGCAATGGCAAATAGAAAAAAAAGATATTGTTGCTTGAAGTTGCTTTTCATGGTAGGAGTCGGACGGATCACCCAATCTGTCTGACCTTGCAAACTCATACTGCTGAAAATCTTGTATGAGCTTTTGATTTTAATTAATAAATAATAAAATCAAAAACACAGAAAATCATACAAATTACTCAATAAATCAAAAAGTTGTAGAAATCACAAGTAAAATTTAAAAAACCACAGAAATAAAGGATTTAAAAAAATCGTTGAAATCAACGCATAGAAATTCATGGAAATGAGTGGAAATCAAAAATTGATTTATAAATCCATACATCTTTTTGTTACTGTTATCAAACCTTCGGGTTTTTTTTTTTTTTAAATATCTCTTGTAATTTTTTTGATTGTCTGTGGATTTAATTGTATGATTTCTATTGATTTAACTGACCTTTAATTTATAAATCAGAAATTAAAACCTGAACAAAGATTTGCAGAAGACTGTCCAACTCCCCAGCTAAAAAAATCTACAAAAAATCTACAAAAATTTGGACGATTTGCAGTTTTTTAAAAGTTTTTCTACAGATTTTCTTCAAATTCTGTAGAAAATCGGTAGAATATTAATTTTCTCTAAATTAAACTGCAGAAAATCTGTAAATTTTGAAGTAAAACTAGAAAATCCAAAAAAATCTATAAAATTGGCAAAAAAACTGCAAAAAAACTTCAAAAATCTGTAGAAACTCTTTAAACTTTTTTAGCCGGCAGCTCAATTCATTTACATCTAATGTAAGAAAGTAGACTTCAAACTTATGAAAATCAAAACAAACATTAGGGTGTCTGGTGACCCTAGTAAACCCAGAGTTAGTCATGAAAGAATTTAATCTCATATATTTTATTTATTGCCCTATTAAACCAACTGAAAGAAATAGAAAATAAAATACTATAATAGAAATAAAAATGAAAGTGACCTCTCAGTTTTATTGCACCGATTCATACTATTTTAGAGAGATGTAACTTAGCTCAAATTTACTGACTTTGTCACTGTCAAAGAAGAAAAGGCTTTTCCAGCTGAAGTGTGACCTACTGTGATTAGGAATGTTCAATAAAATAAACAAAAGACCTGAGAATGTTCAACAGTTACAACTGAAAAGAGAGACTTATGTCCTCCTGGACTTAGCAGTTAATCTTAGTAAGTTAGAAACAAGATAACTTATCACATTTGGCCACAAGCCCAACCCTGAGCATGTAAGACTGCAAAGGCTTTGTCTAGGTCTAAACTGCATGGATTAGAAGTAAATCTTTGTCACTGATTATATCACTCATCAAATGTCATAAACGTCGGTCAACGAGAAGCCGAGAAACATTTGAATTCTGCCAATTGTCAGCAATGACCGGTGAATACGAAGATGAAATTATTTCAGCGATTATACCACTCATCAAACGTCAGCCAATCGGAAGCCGAGAAATGTTTGAATTGACCAATCAGATCTACACTGATAATACAGGATTACAGCGATAATTCTCTGTTCATTCAAGATATTACAGGTATTAACAATACAACACCTCTGCATCATGCTATTGTATTAAAAACAATGATCATTAGTGTGATGCAGCAGATCAAATTGTAAACAAAAATTTTTTTAAAAAATGAAAAAACTTTAAATTAGGCCTATTTAATTACTGAAAAGAAAAATGATATTCCTAACTTGTTTCAAGTCGCGTCACTTTAAACCCGTCACAAGATCATTAATCGATGAGTTTTCAATCTGTTTGTGTAAATATTTGAGGCGCTTCCACAAGTGGTCATACAAAGCTGCATAATCAGTCCCTACTTTATCAACCACTCATCTGCGACGCAATTAGCATTCCTTTCACACCGCAATTCATTCTAACCACTTGGACAAAGACCAGAAACTGCTTTTGCCCACACCAACTGCGGCTCTTCACTTCCTTATCAACAACACCAGGGGGACAAACTCATTAACTCGATGCTAATGATGCGAGTTAATCATCTTCCCTTCAACTAAAGTCAACAAAAGAATCCGAGGGACAAAGCAGTAGCTTAGCAACTTTCAAATTCAACATTTCTCATTCAAAATGGCTAAAAATGATTTGAGCGAGGCTTAAAAACAATTGTTAATTACCATACCTGCAGTGTCATTGCAGTCAAAACAAATTTATATTAAGATAATATATATTGTATGAAGGAAAAAGAATTTTTTTTAAAGTATTTTTCCTTTTCGGTAAGAAACTTTAACTTTTAAAGCGCTTTAAGTACATACCGTATTGCAAGTTGATACACTCGGCAACAAATGCAACGAGCAAATTTGCATAGTAATATGCTCTCCGGTGAGTCCAAAAGAGAACTAAATTTATTTACAAAAAGTAGAGGTATATATACAAAATTGCAATCTGAAACTAATGCAATCTTATGACTCGAACACAACAAAATATGCAGAGCCATTCTTCTATTAAATTTCAGGAGAATTAAATAGCAAAATAACAAACAAACTTAGAAAAACTTTGAAAATCCATCTATTTGTGAAAGTGGTTTAGTTATTTTATCATACGCAAGTGTCATGACAAACATAAGAAGTAAATTAGGAGATGTGAATTTGATATCTGAAAATGAAAGTATGCTGCTAGAACCTCAAGTGCAGTGGATGATGCAGAAAAGCCTAACCAATCTTTAAGTTGGAACTAACAAAGAATCCAGTTGAATAGAGTTTGCGAAGAACAAAACTTATGTCTAATAACTTATAAATTCCATGTTAAATATAAGTTAGATTTATAATTAACATGGAATTTATAAGTTATAAAACATAAGTTTTGTTCTCCGCAAACTCTCTATTATTCTTGCTTTAAGTTTTTAAGTTTTCTGAATGTTTTATAGTGGTGGACATTGTCCACCACTATAAAACATTCAGGTGACAAAATATTGAATTTCAAAATCAAAATTTGATTACCACAATAAGTAATTCCAAACTTTTTTCTTTCAGTACAAAATAATAAATTCATCTTTTGTAACCATTTTTCCATATTTCTCTTTTCAAATCCAATCTCTACCTCCAATCTATTAATCAACCTCCATTTCCCCCTCCCACAATCTCCTCCTACCCACAACCAACCTCCAGAGAAGACTTATTCCAAGTAAACTTTCAAGATTTGAGCTCCTATTATATTCCCATTCCATTGAACTGTTATCAGTGTATTGCATCAGCACAACAATAACCCCAGGATGAAAGCTTCACTGAGCAAATTACAATGAACTTCACACAAAGCTACCAAGCCTTTCACATTTCCTCTTGACATATCAAGTCAGTAGTTTTGATTAAATCTTTTCCGGTACCTCGCCAACGTCTCTGATTAAAATTCATATTCGCTCTCCACCTAAAGCACTGACAGAAAGTATTAATGTGAAATCAAAATTTCATCTCAGTTTTCATCCAAGTTCTCCATTACTGCACTAAAGTTGAATTTTTAAACAAATTTTAACTTGGTTGGCATTAGGCCTGAGAGACAAACCGGTTGAATCCGCTTTAAGCTTCGCAGAGTCCGGTCAATGGTATTCGCTCTGCTCGTAATAATGCTGTAAAATTTCTTCTGGTTTTTATTCCCTCCCAAGCTGTGGCCGTCTTATTATTATGCGTAAACATCTCTAGCAAATTACCTGTATGTCGTTTCTGAAATTGCTTATTGTTAAATAAAACTTATTCCGATTGCTTGGACGTTTTGATGAGAATTAAGTCGACGAGCACGACTGTCTAGTCGTGATATCGTTAATTCGATTTTCTACAGTTTTACTTCAAAATCTACAGATTTTCTACAGTTTTACTTCAAAATCTACAGATTTTCTACAGTTT
>JAQIXT010001990.1:0-12696 GCA_034700445.1 Stenotaenia linearis
GTGGCCAACTTTAGACGTTTGATTCGTGGTATAATCTTACCGAATACCACTCGTGACGGAAGATTATCTCATAATTTCTCCTCGTTCTGCACGTGATAACTCACGTGGAAAACTTGGAAAAATTATCTCGATAATCTTCCATTCACTCATGGTATTATAAGTGATAACACGATTAGCCGTTCAATCGTTTCCCAGTTTCTCATTGGCCAACATTTGATGACATTTGATGAATGATATAATCATATTATAACATTTTCTAAGGTATAACTCTAAGGAAGATTTCTGCAACTGCAACCCTTTACTACCCACAACACACTCCAAACCCACCAAACCCAAACTTCGATCACTTTAACAACTTCATCCAGCATTTCCCCTTCACATTATCACATATTCAGTTAATTCATCACCACTACAAAGCAACACATTTAATCTGCAGTTTACACCTACACAGACTGTTGAACTGTTAGATTTGAATAATCAATTTTAATCAGCTCATTAACTACCCCATTTATCTTACATTAAATTATACCATGACTAATTCACAACCGCACAAAAACATTCAATTTCCAACCATTAATTATTCCACAATTATGTTATTAAACAAAAATTATGAGAAAATATATCCCAGAAGAAAAAAAAACAAGATTCATGACTTTTCTGAATTCTGCTGAAAGAAAAAAATTGCAAATTGTTACCCCCTTCCCCCCACAGACAAACGTTTTTTAAGCAAATGAAAGAATAACTCATTTGCATTACATGTACTGACATTAATATAATTTTTTCCCTCCACTCGCCTTTTGTTCTCAACTCATATAATTGGAAGATGCAGAAGAGGAAGCAATTCCACGTGCATGGTTTCGAGTTTTCTCCTCTTTCTTCCATCACCCTCCCTCCATATCCTTCTATTGCTGAAATATAATTAATGTTCTCTTGAGTTTTGCTCTTTGCTTTTAAAAAAGGGGGAAAGGAAAGAAAAAGACATTGATTCTAAAGTACACACAAGCGTTTTGTGCACGAAACAGAGCCCAATTTTACACAAAATTTATGGTCTTTGAAGTAAAAAATAATTTTGTAACTAAATTCCTATAATTCATTTCCTTTTAAATTCTTTCAAGTATTAAAGCTCTGGGATTCTATTTCTCTGTATAAAAGTAATTTTAAAATTGTCAAACTGAATGAAGATGAGTTGTTCTATGGTTATGGTGAATTCAGTTTATGGATATTGGAGATTAAAGCAGTAAAATGTGCCATGAATCAATCAAGTTGCAGATTGTTTATTTAATTGTATTGCATTCTGGTGTCTTATTATGGTAAGTTCACACTGAGTTGGAACGTAAGGAAATGTGGTAATATTTTGTTACGTTATGGCATTTTTATGTTCACACTTGTCTACAGCATTTTATTCAAATTAACCAATAAAACAGCGCGACATGGAATAATGTCATCAACATTGAAGGAGGTAGACCATAATTGGCTAGCCGTAGGTTTTAAGGTACGTTATGACTTCCAAGTAAGGAAATTGGCAAGGTCCGGTCCATTTCAAACCCAGTTATGTCTCAGTGTGAACCAACGATTACACCTACCATTGTATCAATTAGTAGAGAGTTTGCGGAGAACAAAACTTATGTCTTATAACTTGTAAATTCCACATTAAATGTAAGTTAGATTTATAATTAACATGGAATTTATAAATTATAAAATGTAAGTTTTGTTCTCCGCAAACTTTTAAGGGACTCACAAGAAAGTCTAAAAATCATCAGAAGCATATTTCATTTTATCACCTTTCAGTGCAGAAAATTCATACTCATTTCGTTATATTTCATTTTGTAAGGTAATGTCACAAATCAGACATTCAGTTATAATATAAATTATGAAGAGAAATTGATCCATAATTTTCTGCTAACGAGTGATAATCAGCTGATTACATCACAAATCAAACGTCCATGTACTCAATTGTTAACACAATTGGCCAATTCAATGTTTCTCAGCTTCTCTTCAGTCAACATTTGATAACATTTGTTGCATGATTGTGTCTTACTCTAGTGTTCTTAAGACTAATTCACATTGCTGAGCATTTGTGCTGCATTTTGTACTCTATTTTGCTGTCGAGATGCAAAAGACTGTAAATGCTCGGCATAAAAAATACAATCTAATCTAATTTTTTGTGCCAAGCACCAACAAATCCTGAGCTTTCTGTAACCTCAAATGACTGATGTGAGCCATTTAAAACAAAATGCAGTTGTCAACTATGCGCTCATTGTAAACTAAAGATCTTTAGTGATCTTTCAGCTTAGCAAAATGCTCAGTTTTAATATCTCAGTGCAAACTCTTAACGTAAATTAGTTTTTGTAAGCACATAGACACGCCGTTTGAGTTGCAAAAGACACTATTCCATATTTACCTCCCTTATATAATGAATTATTTACAAGTGATGCCCTCTATGCTAATTTTTAGCCAATTAGCACAGAATGCTATGATGTCATACTGTATGGGATATGCTACGTTCACGTGACATCTCGTATGTCACATAATACGCCGCCAAGATGCTATGCCTTAGTTTTATTTTAGACATGGTAGCATTTGGCCAATGTGTAGTAGTGATTATAATCAATACCGTGTTTGATAACCAACTACACATACATTGTGCTATTAGAGTTTGCAGCACTCTTCCCTTATACTGTCCCTTACACTAGAGATGATCCTTAGAGAAGATATAACGTAAGGTTTCAATTCTAAGGAATTGTACAAAAGAGATATGCAAATAAGTTTCCTTAAATTTCTTACACATTCTATGTAAAATTCTGACTATAACTTTGGAACTGCAGCATTAAGCAGTAGTTCAGTCAAATGAGCTGAAACTATGTGAGATTGTAGCATTTCTTCTACTAAACAAGATAGTATAATTTCAACAACATCATACTTGTATAATTCTGGCCATAACTTTGGACTAAAAATTCAGATATCACGGAACGTTACCTTGAAGCCGATGCCGCCGAGTTTATTTTGCGTGTTCCATTGTTCTAACGAAAGGGAAGGAACAAGACATCCTTTACCTTAGAAACCTAAGGTTAAAATTGGCCCCAAGGAGCCTCTAAGTAGGCAATTTTCTAAGGTATAACTCTTAAGGGAGAGCTCCACAAACTCTGTAAAGCGTATAAATTAATCACTACCGTACACCAATACTCTATTCTAGATAATTACATTTCTTACAAAAGCCAACAAAACCATCAAACCCAAACATTTAAACGACTTTCCACACACACATTCCTTTTTTCTCTTTACAAACATTTTGTAACATTTCAAATTGTCCCCTTTTTCTCAGCAAAAAGTGGCATTCCCATTCTCACGGACGAAAGAAGCTCAATTTGGGTTATAAAATGGGAGCAGTACTTGAATATTGAGAAACAATAACCTTTTCCATTTACTGTGCTTGTACTATCTTGGTTTAGAAACACAAGGCCCTAACCATGCAATAGAGAAAGGGGCAATAAGGTTTGTTTGCTCAGGCAATAAAACGGGTGTTAGAGTTTAAAATGCAACTTGAGTTTTGGAAGAAAATGGTTTGGATCAATGATAAAAGCTAAATGTTGAGCACACTTTGCCTCTACATGTTTGCAAGATAATGCATGTTGCAGAACACTAGCACAAGACATTACTTATTAAATTTGAAAGCAATTTCTGAAAAAATTAAAAATTTCCTCCAAAATTAAACAAATTAAGCCAAAATTCATCAATTTTCATGAATTTTTCATTAAATTGTTATCAAATTATGGCTGAAAAGTGGAAACAGACAAAGGAATCAATGGAAACCTAAAAACTATGCAGATAGCCACAATTAAATTTATAAAAAGGAGGGGAAAAGGTAAATCAATAGAGATAAAAGCAAGCCTCACATTTCACAGCTTAAATTTTTCCTTTCATCCTTAACTGATAAATTATTTCTCAACCAACCTATTGACTGTAAAGAAAAAAAAAAGGAGGAACAGTGCCAACATTCATGTTTAATCTTCTCCCTTTCGCTTTTGCTGTTCGTAAATAACAAATGCAAACCTTGGCTTCAATGTTAATTAAGAGCACAGTGGGAAAGCACCCAAATGATCACCTTTTTTCACGCACAACACTATCGAACGACCGAAGTGGAATAGAAAAAAAGGAAAATTAAATTTCTCTATTTTTATTTTGGAAATTAAAATCTTTTTCGGTAAAATACTTCCTCCACGTTGTTCATACAAGTGACGTCTTGTAGAAAGGCATCCATTGTATATCGATATACTTGTAGGTACAATTATCCGCAACTCGAAATTATAAATGTGCGCAAACAATACGCAGTAGCTGCATTCAAAAATTAAACTAAACTTAGTTTTCCTTCAGTTTATGGCTTATTTACGTCACTTTCAACAGCAGTTGTAATACAAACAGCAATGTAAAGTGTTTTTTTACGAGTCTATGAAGTCAGCTAAGCCTTAATAGATCTGGGCGACTTGTCCGAGACGTCGAACAGACAAATATGAGCAGTGGAACCTCAATTTTATAAAACCTAACTTTTAATACCAATTATTGGTCAAACAAGCAAATACCAACAACCCTTACACAGGATGAGTAAAAAGTCTGATTCATCCCAAATATATCAGAAACAAATGCAGATAGAGCTGTTATTTTAAAAGGATCAAGTAGAAAGTTCAGTATCTTCAAATTTGACCTTCCAGGACATCATCAAGGTCATCTATCATGTAATCAACTCAAGATTCATATTTGTGATAAACCAGGGATGTTATTCACAAAATCTAGCATAAGTTTTTGCGTAAGTCAAAACTTAAGAATTTCATACGCAAAATCTTAAGTAAAATCATTGTTGTATTCTTGCGTAAATATTTGCGCAAGTAAAATTTTCTATGGGAAAAAACAATTTTTAGGAAAATGCTTAAGTAACCTCTTTTTTTAACTTAGGAATTTGCGTAGGAATTCTTTTGTGAATTCCAATTTTTGCTTAGCATTAACTTACGTAAAAAAATGATCGTAAGTAGTGTTTGTGAATACCAGCCCAGTTCAGAGACCAATGAACGTCAACTAAAACTTGGATATATAATTAATAATAAGCAATTTCTAAGTTATAAATCATAAATTAAAATTTCCACAAACTCCTCTTTATCTTTAAAATTTAACAAATTGGATTCACAATTTGTTAAAAACAAATTGGCTCAATTCAGATAAATATTTCATAAACCCTAAGATTACTAAGATTTCATCAGACAAGCAGGTAGTGTCCCCACAATCTGACAAAAAATTTACAGCTTAAATAATTTAAGCCTTAAAAACCTACAATTGACTGCAAGTAAAAAAAAGAAGTGAAAAATCCATATGTGGAAAATGAATAAGTTACAAGTTGTCAACCTAGGAAAAAGAAAATAAAGAAAGAAGGAAAAATATTGTGATAAATGCAGATATTATGCCTTACTTTTTCTTTTTTTAGTTCCAAGTTTCAATCTCATATTTTGTCCCTACAAATTAATGAATAAATGTTTAAAATGACTGCAAAATTAGATTTGCATCAACAAAAGGTAAGAGCAAATGAAATGAACATACTGCTGAATTATTTAAATGAAAAAGAAATTAGTCATCATTTGTGATGTAAACACATTTAAAGTCAATTTCTTTTTTAAACTTTAAAATTCTAATATAAAATTCTAACTCTAAGGAAGGTAATGGTTGAGTAGTAAAGCAGATGTTTTAGTATCAGTGCACAGGTGCATGTCCTAGAGTTGTTTCTATGGTGGGGGGATGGTTAGACAAACCATACAGCAGTGTGATGTCTGTGGTTCTATTTACATTCTTGCAAATGGAGGGTGTTTCCCCATTAAAGATGTTTCTTTGGCTTGTGTATTTACAGCTCCGAAGCTTACCTTTCGGCGTGGAAGTAATGTAATATGCTTCAATGCAAATTATTTGATCTGGCAAGCCATTTTTTGAAATTTTATATTAATTTTCAATGTTTGTGATTATAAATATATAAAATCAAAGTTATAAAATTTAATAAAATTAAATACATTAAATTTTCAAAATCAACTCCGAAAACTTGAAGAATCAGAATATATATAAATTACAGTAATAAAATTTATTGTAAATTAAATAAATCTAATTGTTATAAATTTGTATAAATCTGATTTTACTTAAAAGACGTACAAACTTACTAATTATAAATCTAACTTATATTTAACATGGAATTTATAAGTTATAAGTCATAAGTTTTGTTCTTTGCAAACTCTATTTTGTTTGTACGAAAATATTTTTATAATTAGTGAGGAATACTTGGATTGCTATAATAACAAAAAAATTAGCTTTACTAGTGTAAATTCATGAAAAGTAAATGTAAAAATAACTTCACATTACCTTTTATTGTTGTAAAGAATATCTTTAAATTAAAAAAAATTAATATAAAGATATCCCTAACTAAGGTAAAAATTAATGTAAAGTTTACTTTTGCATTGATTATGTGGATTTTCATGAATTTTTCATGTAAACTTGATTTTTCGAATTTTTTTCGAGTAATTGAAAAATCCTGACAACAATTAACATTGATTCCAATGTATAAAATTTTTATTCTCACCTTTCAACCATGCCAATCTTCTTTTGTTAAAAAAACACAATCCAGATAATTGAATATATTTGGAAAATCAAGATTCGGATAATCGAGTTTCTACTGTATTTTGCAATTTTTCTGCACAATGAAACCATTTTTTCACACAAATTTTTAAAATAATGTCTACTTACTATTAGAACAAGCATAACCTCCAAGCTGGAAACTGATTATAAAAAATTCACACTAATAAAAAATCAAAAAATCAAAAAATCCCACACCATTCAAAATTCATACCACCAAAATCAAATTCCAATTTTGATTTAATATCATTCTCATCATTTCTTCAGCCAAGCTAAAAATTCAAATAGCCACTGGTCATTAAAAATTAAAATCACTCCAAATAAACCATGTTCCAACTAATAAATATTCCACACCAACTACCCTTAATAACACTTACCACTGCAATGAACCAAATTCAATTTCAACTTTTCCAACTTTCCCACCCACAAAAACCCTTTCGTCCCCAAAAAAATCTTTTGTAGATAAATCCTCTAATAAAAAATGAATTTATCCAGAAAAAAATATAAAAATTCCAAAAAAAACTTGAAAAAAACACCAAAATAGATGGTTAATAGTAAGAAAAGGTGACAACAAAGTGATAGAGAGTGATGACAGCCAAGAGAATCCTTAGTAACACAGAAATGTAAAAGCAAGAAAGAAAATGAAATGAAAAAAGTGAATGGGAGGAAAAAATCAGCTAGCAGCAAAATGAAGGGTCAAGAAATTGTGGTAACAGCTGGTGAATATACTTGGAATGTTGTCTAAAAATGATGAATGATGAATCCCTTTTCCCACCAGCACTTGACACTAACCAATAACTTTTGTCTTATTTTTCCATGCAATAAATATAACTTACCTATTGATTTGTTGCTTTTCAAACAGTCGGACTAAAGAAAGGTTTTCTGTGTAACTAACATCGACTTTTTATGCTTCTATTTTTTCTCTCGTTACTAACTTTTATTTTTACGGCGGTGTAGTAAGTCTATTTGAGTGAGTTTTGTACTTTTTTTCGATTCGTTACAAATGTTCTCTCATCTCGTGTCGTACAAAGCAGCTGTTGTTTGCTTGTAAACGGTTCAATAAATATTCACGCTGAAGGGAATCACGAGAATTGCGCTCCCATTACACTTTACAACTGGAATAAAGCATAAAAAATCAGAAAACATTTTCTTTTTAATGTTTTTCTCTTTTAGCAATTTGTCAAATTCAAACAAAAATTTTTCTATTTCTTTCCTAATGTTTTTCCTCGTGTTTTCTCAGTGGCGGAATTATAGATCGCGAATTTTTGTATTCAATTATGTTTTTCCGATGGAGATTGTGCCGAAGTGGAGAGACGAAAGATAAATTTTTGTTTTTGAATTTGAATTTGACAAATTGCGTTGGAGGATGTTGGAATTACCTTAACTGTTATCGTTAACTCGCGTTTCATTCGCAAAGATTAATTTTCTTAAAGTAAGCAAACATTTCGAACAGCAGCCACCGTTTGTACAACAAACTGTACAACAAACTGTACAACAAACTGGGCATAAACTGAACAGTAAATCAGCTGTTGGCGAATGATGACGTAATAACATCTCAATTACAACGTAGCGTACGACTATTTCGTACGTCATAAACCTACTTTCTTTTATTTACGGCGGAAATTAATTTTTATGAATCAACATTTACTTAAATAAATTTATCTTTACTTTACACTTTTAAACCATTATTTTTACTTTTAAATTTTTTTTAAAAAAAATTAAAAATTAATCGGCCATGTTAAAAACGTAAAATCCTTCCAGAAATTCGGACAAATCATGACGTCAGCTCAAGATTTTTTAAAAATGGAGGAATTTAATTTTCACGATGTTATCGTACAGTTTGATCGTATATTTTCATCTCTTTTAATTTAAATTTATGAACAAAGATACCGAAACCATAATTTATCACAACGAAACATTAATTAAAAAATTAAAGTTAATCAAACATGAAAATCTGGCAAACAATTTACCAACTCCTGCAAGTTTAAATTAGAGAAAAGAAAAAGGTAAAAAAAAAATTCTAGAAATTATCCACAACCCATTATCAATAATTTAATCAGAAAAAACGTTTTTTACATTTTTAATTAGATTCAAGCAACACTTCTCAGGACTCAGGTGGTCATCAAAAATCTCCTCCCACCAACAAATTACTCATCTATTCAACTGGAAGACGTTAGCACTTAGCATGTCAAGATTATTTCCGTGCAACGTTTTTTTACAATGCCCTGCCTTTATTTAAATCAACACACTTAAAATACATTTTAAATTATATGCAGCAAATTTTTTTTTGAGGTAAGTTAAAATAAATTTTACATTAATGAATTACGAATTAGATATGAAAATTCAAGTTTTATGAAGTGTAGGTCATGTTTATATTAATTTTTATTATTTTTAGGGTATTTTGGATCAATGTTTGAGATTATCACTTCACGCAACCTGTCACAAAATCAAAAACTTTACACAATTATAAATTTTAACACAAATCTAAATTTTAACGCAAGTCAATAACTTGTATACAAGGTATTTATGATCACTTTTTGATCATTTATTTTGATTATTTTGATACTTCAGTTCAGTTTCAGATCATTTATTGATTGCTTTGGCTTATTTTTGGTCAAATTTCATCAGTTTTGTTAGTTTTTGATCATTTCAGGACTGTTTTGACCAGAATAAGTTATTTTTATGATAACTTTACATCAAATTTCATTATTTTTGTTAATTTGTCATCACTTTTAGGACTTTCTTGATCTAATTAAGTCATTTTTATGATCACTTAACATCATTCCAGGTCAAATTATCATCCATTACTTCATTTCTGATCAGTTTAAATTACTTTTCATCATTTTTATGACATTTTGATCATTTGTGATCCAATTTAGCACATAATTACACTAAAATCAACTGTTTCACTCAAAAAAAAATTTACAAAAGAAAAAACTTGTTCTACTCTCATCAGTGCAAACTGAACTATAATTTAATTTCTCCCTAAAAACTAATATAAACTTAGAAAACACACAACTTGGGTGGCTTTAGACATCCTTCAATATACCCTCCACTCAAAACAATGAACCACCCATGAACCACTAATTTCACTCAGTAACTCTACCTTGTAACCCATCAATTTAACAGTAAAAAAAAATCAAAAAAATTTTAAAAAATCAAAAATAACAGGATAAAACATCTAGAAAGGTGTGTCAAAACCTTAACTCTATTCATCTTAATCCCTACCAGTTTTACCCACTCAAAATCTAAACGCTTTAGATCACCAGATTATATGCGAGTCGCAGAACAAAAAATGTAACACAAATCCAAATGTAATATAATACAAGTCAAATAATATAGTTTTTTTGTTATTCATTTTGTTATTCATTTTGTTATAGTAAATCAGAATTGATAGATTTATACATTTTTGATAAAATCTGGCATAGAATTCATTGCTTGTTTATCACATTCAAATGAAAGCACATTAAATTACACCAAATTGTTATGAAAGCTCTTCATTTATTGATAAAATAACTGGTTTCAATGTCGATATTGTTGTTGAATTAAATCATGATATTTTTGACAATTTTAAATTTGATATTTCGGTACAAAGATATTTTCACACACCGTACAGCTTCTAATTATCGCCTGTCCCCAATTCCCGCCTGATCTCTATTTACCGCTTGGTTTTCTAGGCAGTATTTGCCACAACTGCCTGTCCCCAAATACCGCCTGGTCTCCAATTACCGCCTGGTCCCCAATTTCCATCTGGTCCCCAATTCCTGCAGGTCTGTGGTTACCACATGAAAGTCTGTGGTTACCACAGACTACAACAGACTTTCTCAGAAAATACACATGGTATTCAGGTTTTTATTCAGATTCAGATTTTTTAAAATTGTAATAGCCTGTCCTCAATTCCCGCCTGATCTCCAATTTCCGCCTCGTCCAGTGAAGCGGAATTTGGTTAACCGCCCGGGCCGTAATTAGAAGCTGTGTGGTAATCCTAATACCGATATTGCACAAAAGAAATAATTTCGATATTTCGAACGTGCAAAATATGATATTATATCAATCACCGATACTACCGATATCGACATCCTTAGGGACAATCAACGAAACAAAAACCAAGAAGCGAAAGAAAAGAAAGCCAGACGACTCGCTAAAGACGCTCCGTACGCTCCGTACTTCATAACCCATTAAAAGGCGTTGCCCATTTCAGCGCAACGAACTCATAAACAGAAAAAACAAACAAATAAATAAAAAAAAGTCCTCGCTGACAGTCAATGTCCATTTTTGGACGACACGTGGCCAGCAAATGAGCCACGAGACTGGTCACGAGGCAAGTCACGACCCAGCCTAGAGGATGAGCTGTTTGTTAGAGGAATTTCGCTCCAAAGGACCATGGGAAATGTAATTTGGTCCGCGCACTGCAAAAGTAGCAGGGGAGAGTTTACACAACAACCTATGCAATGAAAAACCCTTCATTTTTCCTGCTTACAATCCCTTGGACAGCAACTGTCATCTTTAACAAGGTCATATTGAAGTGAATTTGAGTCATAAAAAGAAGTTGGGGATTCTTTTGTTCCCTGTTTTTAATTAAAATATTGTTGAAGAAGATATTAAATCAAAAATGCTGGTGAATGGTTGACGGTTGGAAATCTATGTTTGGCATTAATCAAATGATGTTGGAAGTCGGCCATACGAAGAGCCATTGCAGTTGTTGGAGCGTTAAACCGAAGTCTTTCTCTATTGTTTGGTTCTAGGTAATTGAGATGCTAATCATGATGTGTATCATTTTGATGTAATGCTTAATAATTTAGTGGTAATATCACTGCTGGTATTGTTTCTTTATTAATAGGGTAAGTGTGGGGTTTAAAGGAGATGGGATGTTAGTTTTAAGTGATTTTATATTCTAGTTTTGATTGATGATGTTTTTGGACTCATTTTGTTATAGATTTTAGTCATTGTAAGTCATTTTTTGGTTTTGTTTTGATAAGTTTCATTAAAAATTAATCGCTGAAGTCAAATCTGGCTATTACGAACTAGTTTATAACATAAACCTCGATATAACGCCAGCAGCTATTAAGGCCATACGCGACCTGTCACAATATCTGAAATAACTATACATCAGTAAAATGCTAACATTACAAAAAATATGACCAAGGGATTTGAAATCTACGATTAATAAATCTCCATAGACACCCACGTTAAAAGATTTCGTTGTAACGAAAACTTCATAAACTGATTTTTGGTCCCAACATTTTCATTGTAAAAAGGTTCAACTCTATTTGATAATTCGATCAAATTATAGCCATCAAATGGAATTCATCAATTTCAAAAACAAAAAAAAATTCAATCCAAAAATCAATCACCCTATACAAAAACCCACTTTCTTTCCTCCTCCTCCACCTCACTCCCCTAATAGCAGTTTTTAACACCAACCTCAACAAACTCACACCCACCCCTCTGTTACAAAACCTCAACTTTAACAACCACCTACAAAAAAACAGCTACAAATCCACCAACAAACCCAAACATAACTTTTAAAATTTCCTATCAGTATTATTACACATAACACCAAACAAAAAACCAAAAATCCACAAAAAAAATTGAAAAAAAAAAAATTCCGTTACAAGTTAAGGAACTTTGGAAATCAACAAAAAAGAGCAGGTGAGAATTTGTTAGAGAGCCCTAAGGGCAAATAGAATGGAGTAATTGCATATCCCTAAGTAAACCAAATTGCATGAACAAGCTGACAGAACCAGTTTTCCAACTGACGCATTCCATTTTTTATGTGTGTCTTCTCCCTTTATCATCCAGGATTTCATATGAAATGATTGGCTATAAAAATAATGCAAATAATTAATTTAGTAATAATATATTTATAATTCGGAGATTGACATTATCGAACGTAAGAACGACCGCAAATAACAGATATTGCTTTAGATCGTTAGTGGCTACTAAGGTTATACGCAACCAGATACAGTCGGACCCGCCAGTAGCGACCTCGGCTATAGCATCAACCCGCTTATAGCGTCACGTTTGGTGCGGTCCGGC
>JAQIXT010001991.1:0-12686 GCA_034700445.1 Stenotaenia linearis
ACAGCACACACAATCCGCATCCAAAACACTTCAAAATAACGACGAACACGGAATTAGCCTGATTGCACCGCACAAAACCACGAAAAACGATGCTTTATATCGTAACTACCGTGAAATGCGATGTCCGCTTGTGAGCGGCGATGTCCGATCGTGAGCGGCAATGTCCGATAACAAACGTTTCGCTCTCCAAATAAAACCTCGACGGAAACGATGTAATGGCTCTCCAAACACGTCCACAAGTTGCAGCAATCCGAAAAACTCGCTGGCAGATGTGCAGCGACTCGGCAAAGCTCAACAGACGCTCACACCACTCGAAGACGCCATCTTGAATCCAGGCAAACAACAACACCGTCAATCAAACCTGGCGCAAGTGGTCGAACCCGGAAATAACCGTCAGAATCCGAAAAACGCAGCAAAAACATCAAAAACAGTCTCTACTGCCAGTATTGAACCCGAAAACCATCCTCTGCTACCATTTGTAGAGTAAATAGGCGAAACACTGGCATTAAAAAAGGAAAAATACGGTGAGTTTATTCCCAAGGTGTTGCTCCATGTTGGAGCATACTGAGTGAGTGAGAAAAAGTGATCTCACGTACAGAAACTCGTGAGGCACCTCCCCAAAAATAGAAACTATGGAAGTCACTCAGGACATCCCAAAAATGATATAAAATAATCGAATTTCGAAGTAATTACATAGCTACAAATATATAATAATAATAACGAAAACCATCAGAGATAAACCAATCCTAATCTCGGCATTACAATGAGAGAAAAACAATACATAATCCAACAAGAAACCATTCTCAAATTTCAAAGTCAATGACATGGTTTGGAAACGGACCCATGTCATTTCAAGTGCCCCTTTAGGAATTTCTAAAGGGCTAGCCGACATACAAGATGGCCCTTACGTTATCACTGAGGCCCATGGCGGAAATGCCTTTGCACTCCGTCGCCTAGAAGATAACGACATTGCTGACTCAGTGGCAGGATCACAATTGGATCCATATTTGCCTGAATTTCCACAATCTGTGTGGACAGAAGGACAAAAGTCTGCAAATGACAAACAGGAGTCTATCAATACATTATTTGAAACTCAACAAACCCAAGGAACGCTGGAACCATGTGCCACAGATGAAATCCCAGCGACGACCGAGCGGACTGAGCCACATTTTGACTCAGAAACTTCAAATGAAGAACTGTCAATACTATGCAGCGACCAGATTGAGGAAGATCCAACATCACCAAAAGAAGTGATGTTGGAGGGGGAAAAAGCGACTGAAGTCGAAGAAATTGATGAAAGTCCAAGTCCTCCAGCCAGAAGACCAGGGCTGCGACCTCAAAAAACAAATCCATTTATTAAAGATGGTAAAGTTGTTGGACTACTGTATTAGCACAGTAGAAAAATGACTTTAGAGGTGATAAAACTGACCATTGAACAGTTTCCACCTCGAAATAGGACTTAAAAAGCTAAATAAAACAGCTCAAAAAGTCCAAAGAAAATTGCCAAAAAACTATGAAAATTAGTTAAATTGGCAAAGAATTGGTAAAAAGTCATAGAAATAGGAATAGCTATGGAAATGACTTAGAAACCAAAAGGAAGAGTGGAACAATTGGAAAAAACAATTGGTAAACTCGAAAAACTTGTAATTCCATTGCAATTACAAGCAAAAATCCGAACAATACGCGATTGGACGCAATTGGACGAAAAAACGTCATAGCACAATTGCATATGACGTCATATTGTCATACTACGTCCATACGACATCGCGGATTACCACGTTACGCGCGTCCAAAAGCCTATATAAGTGCACACCGTCCACTACCGTTCACTTCAGTCGAAACAGACACAGAAGCAAGACAGTTCAAATTGCTATGGCAGACCAAGAGAACCAAAAATGGCCGGAGACACTCGAGAATAATGTCGACACACTGATTATTTCGGCCGGTGATTCGGAGACAGAGAACGAAATAGTAGGGGACGACCATGTGGCCACTGGGTTATCCGGCAGTGACCACGATCAAAAAGAAACGGATGCGAACGATCCAAAAGCGAAACGTTCGGTAAGTGAAAATTTAGTAAAATTCCCTTTCAGCACGTTTGGAGATTTAACTCGAAACGGAAAACGGTTTTTCGCGTTTTCCGAGTTAAAAATAAACGATTTTGAGGAAAAACGGACGGAATCACGCGGTCCGCTTCCGTACGAATTCGGATTCAATCTGGATGGAATCGTGTGCCATCCACTTGAATCCTTGCCTCATCTAAGCTTCAACGACTTAGATTTTAACTAAATACCGGTCCATTACCAGTATTTAGTTCGAAACCATGGAATTTTGGTTTTTCCGAAATTTCCGCGTGTTTGACTGCATGGCCGCCATCTTGGCTATCACCTAACACGCGACCCACGTGTTTTTGCCTTAGGACCGATTTTAAAACAATCCGCACACCAAACGATCTGATTTACTGCCTCCCCTTGGTACAAATACTGCTAATCATCAGTATTTTGCACCAAAAGCAGTAATTTCATAATTTAGGCCTATTTTTGAATTTGACGACTTTTTGATCACGCGGCCATTCCGTACGATACAGAAACGTCTGAGCTGACCAAACAAATCGATTCTTAAACGATTTTAAGGTCAAGAGAGAGAATTTTGGTTTCTACACATGAATTCCCACAGGAGAAACCCACAACAATTTCTTTTTATTTTCTGAAAACTAAAGACTAATTCTTTCTCTCTCCCTCACTTTCTAGTTCGAATATAACCCTGCTTTAAATACTTTTGGCCCAGTTCCAAACCCAGATAGTCACTCTGAGTTTGTCTGGACCTCGGCAATACCACAAGAGATCCATGATCTCTGCCCAGAGAGAAAGCCGAATTGGACACGGTTCCAATTATCCCATGCTTGCCGTGCCAGATGGGGTAAAAGCCGGACGTTGCGACAATGTGCAGTCGCAGAGATGCGTAGGCAATGGGATTCCGCCATTGGTACGGATCTCGACCCTCCGGCCCCCATCCCTCATCCGTTATTGACCCTCGAATACCCAATGACGGATGCCGAATGGGAATGTTACGAATGATGGAGGGATTTCCCTTCCAAGCGTGCAGCCACGTGGAGAACCTGGCATCAGTCGCTTTATTCGACCATGTCCAGGTCGATTGAACAGTTCCAAAGGGGAACACGAAACCCTGATGTGAACCAACGACCCGTCCGTACGCAATCGATAATGCACCAGCTGTATATGGCTGGTTATGTCGACGACGTGTTAATGAATCCGAAACGCATCCCGTCCGACCCGTACATAATCGCGGAACGACTCCAGGAAGAAACAAAGCGGAAAAGCCGAGAACAAGAGAGAACGACCAGCGATTCACGGTCGAAATCTCGCGCACCAGATCGATCTGATCTCCGACACCGAGTTCGAAGTCGCTCACGGAATCCGCTGAGCGCGCATTCAAAGTCAATCCGCCGACAGAGATCCGAGTCAAGGAGTTGACCAAGATCCATTTTAAAGGGTAAAATGGATCCAAAACCGTTCACGGTCACATGTCGACCCAATGAAACCCGTCGCGACGTTTCATTAACGTCGCAACGCCATCGCGACGTCTCATTAGCACCGCGACCCTCAAAACCGACGACGACGTCCACGCAAGAATCTGCGCAGTCGAACCCTGGGAAAATCCAATCTGTCATTCAAGATTTGGACGACCTCCAGCAGAAGCGTCTTCAGGAGACGATTTATGTACTCTCGAGCGTTAGCCTCGAATACACGCGCAGCCCCGTACAACAGGACCCACTCGTCCGAAATCGTTGGGTCTTGCCCATATCTGAGACCGTCCGCAATCTGCTATACCCAGATTGCTTTCCGACAGCGGCACAAGCCATCGCCGCATGGCAATTCGCTCGATCGCAGGGCGAATGTATCGTCCCTGCTGCTCGACCCGATTGGGAGTTATTGCTGCCCAATCCTGTACACGTTCGTACCGAGTTAGAACGACAAGTTCCCGACGTCGCAACTCGGGATTACTTATTCGCAACTGCAAGAGCTGTCCATTCTCGGAATCTTCAGGCCATTGCCATGAATACTTCCACTGGGGCGCGGAATTCAATGATGGCGGCTATCCCGTCCACCGCGCCTCACGCCACAGTTTCTGGGCCAAATCCTTTGTCTTTGGCCCCAAACTCGCAACCAGACGAGCCCGAACGCTCGTACACCCGCCATTGGAGCCACGTCAGTTGTTGAGACCCACTCCGGCCCCACGGAAAGTTATCCCTGCGGCCAAACCGGTGGAAACCAAAACCAAAAGCGTAACGTACGCTAAGGTTGCGGCCAGGTCTCCCTCGCCGCCACCACCACTGCCCTCGCGCCCAAAATCGAAAAAGAAGGCGCAGTTACATAAGAAACTCAGGAAATATTTTCCTGGCTTGAATTACGCCCCAGAGGCTCTCAACTATCTCGAGAACTCCTCTGGTGCAAGCGAGGCATTTTATTACTGGGCATTGGAGACAATGCAGCAAAAAACCAACGTCATCACTCATTTATGCCTCTGTAGAGGGTATCGAGAGCCGGCTGACGTCAAAGAGCGCGTCCGTATGTGGATTCCCGTATCCGGCGCTCACAAATTGATTGCCGAAGTTTGGGTTCATCGGCGAACGGAAGTCCCAGTTCAACCCGGCATCCCAAAGGAAGTCCCGTTGTACTTCCTGCGGGAAAGTTCTGACCCCAACGACACCACTAGTAGTGTCAGCGATCTAACCGCCATTCCCAAACCCACTTGGGAGAAAGAATCTAAGACGCGACAGTAATTGGATCGCGTTGGAAACGCTAGGGGAGGGACGTGTGGTGCCGATTTTATTAAATCGTCATCGTCGTGTCATTTTAGTCAAGAAAATACATCAATAAAATATGTTTTTCTTATTTTATTTTCCTGCTTCTTTCTGTTCACAAAAGAACAGGTGGCTGATGACTCATAGTTCATCATCCCACATGTGTTCATGGGAGGAGTTATGCCTTCCTCCCATTTGCTCCCTTGTACCGGGCTCCTCGACCCCATTGGTCGATCCCCGGTATCCACATCCTGTCCTGGCTATCCCAGTGACAGGTATATAAAGGGTCGCAACCCTTCATTCTGGGCCTTGCCTGTTAAAATAAGTTGGAACTTTGGATTTGGATATGGATTTGGATATGGAACTACTAACAGGCCAAGGACATGTCTTGCTGCACTCCAGTTGAGTGCAGAGGGACCCACTTAACCGCCCAGTCTTGCCGTACCTTCAATAGGGACGGAGGGACCCGCCTAAAGCTCATTTTCTGCTACAATCGCCAATCGATTATAGCCGATATCTTTCTGATCTTGCCTCACTCCAGTTGAGTGAGGAGGGATTTCATTTCTTTTTAATTGTTTGTTTCACCCCCATTTGGGTGAAAGAAACCTTGTTTTGTAAGCAAAAAGTGCTTACAAAACGTTTAGAAGCAAATCCCCATTGTTAGCCCTTTTTTGGGAATTTCGACGGGAATTCGAAATAACGCGTGCCGCGTCCGACGCACCGAACGTGTCATCAATTGTACGGAATCGCCGTCGATCTCGTACAAGTGGGAAAGGACCTTTAAGAACCAGGAACCGGCTGCCCCGCGTAAGACCCAGCGAGGCTTTGGGACAGGGAACCAGGGACAAGAAGGAAGGAGCAGAAAAACCACCAGAAGTTCAGGGAACCGACCGATCGGGAGTGAGGCTCAGCATAGCATCCCAACGTGGCAGCGGACCCGAACTAAAGGACCAGACCGACAAAACCCCCTAGACAACCGCCAGAAACAGGAAACGAAATGGACATCAAAAAGCAAGTAGAAAAACCAAACAAACCCCCAGAACTACAACTATTGGTGTAGTTCTCCTCGACAACGATTGTTAATTGTTGCGATTATTATCGCAACAACCGAATCGTTTGCAGCACAGACTTGAAAGGTGATTCTTGTTTCTAAAGATGAGAGCATCTTTAGAAATCCTTCCTTGGACTATTGCTCCAAGGAAACCTCTTGTTGGTTGAGAAACCAACAAACTAGCGTTTCATAAAGAAAACTGAATAAAAAAGGTTTTTATTTAATATAAACGTTTTTCCTTTATTTGTACAGTTATTTGTGAATTTTCACAAATAACCCTAACATATAACTCAAGGTAAGAAATTCAGAGCACAGCCACGTCACGTATAACGTTTTTTGTTTGAAAATCTACCACAAAGGTCAAACTAGTGGAAGAATATAATTTAACTAGCTGGTACCTGTGGAAACTCCCACAGATTAAATATATAAATTTAAAAACAATGCAAATTTTTACATCTACAGTCTAAATAAAATGAATATACAGTAACTTCCACGGATTAATTTAGTATAGTAATAAAATGTAAAATAAATAAAATAAAATAATGAAACAAAATCATTTAGAAATTAGATGTATAATAATTTATTACACCTAATGATAGGTTCACACCTGACATAACATAACGTTAACTTAACAAAGTAAGACTTAACTGTAACTTGAGTGTGTTCACACTAGCCAGTTGTTTCTTGTTCAAAACCAATGAGATAGCTGCACACAAAGTTGCGTGTCCAGCTTGAAGCAAGGCAGTTGTTGATTGGCTGAACGTAACATGAAATGTTATGTTACTGCTTAATTCAACTCAAAGTGTAAGGCACTTAGTATCCCACAATGCACCATACCTCTCTCTTAAGTTACGTTACGATCAAGTGTGAACGTAAGTGTGAACCTAGCATAAAATATTACAAAGCAAATAGAATTAAGGTTAAGTTTTGTAAATATAAAGTCAAAATTAGAGTTTCCTAAAGTACTTCTGTATAGACTACATTAGCAGTATGGGTGTCATTACCAACCAACTGTACTGTAATGCAATCTGCTGAACGAACTCTTGAGAAGGCGACGTATAACTGGCCATGCGAGAACACTGCTTTCTGCAATAAAATGCCCACTCGGTCAAATGTTTGACCTTGGGCCTTGTTGATGGTCATTGCAAATGCCAAACGCAAAGGAAACTCAAGCCATTCCAGCTTGAATGGCAGATCTGCATCAGAAAAAGCAAGCTTGATCATGAGAATAAACACTGTTGACCCAGCTTCGGATCCAGTGAGAATCTCTCCCTCGATGACATTGCTGCATTCTCCTTACAATGAGTCTGGTTCCATTGCAAAGACCTCGTCTAATGTCCAGATTACGTAATAACATGACAATGGTGCCTTCTTTTAGGTTGAGGCGATGGGGAGGCATTTCTGTAGGAGTCAAACTATTGAGGAACTCTGTTGGGTAGTTGTTTTGCTCCTCATCTGTGATTCGTTCGTCGACTTGAATGCTGTCAATGCTAAGAAAAGTCATTTTCTCTCCTATCATTCGTTGAAATATCTCTTCATTTACATTTAGTGAATCCACATTCAGAGGACTGAGAATGACTGAACCTGCTAACAATCGAAGATCATGGAGACGATTGTCAAAAATAGCATCGATTAATGAACTTCCTTGTTTGAGCAGGCATTCATTTGGAATAAGAATTGCAACTTCCTCATTACAGGCCAGTTGACCATCGCCAAAACGAACCAGCCATTCGGAAAACTGTTGTTCTGCTGCACCAGTGCGCATGTTCTGTCAAACACAGAACTGTGAATGTGGAGCACAAATCGTATCTTTTGATTGAAGCAGATTACTGCACGCGTCGCTCGACAAACAACCGGAAGAACTTCATGAAAATGCCACCCAAAAGAACAGTCTTTCCTCCAAAGGGGCTGCAAGAACCCATGAGTCCTTCAGTAGTCTGTTGACGGCTGAAAGCGAAAGGCAATGTGACATTGGAGCTTCATCCCAGATGATGAGTTTAGCATGTCGTAATTCGTCAGCTTCAGGACTATTTGCTTTAATGCTGCAAGTTGAATTTTCATGAATAGGAACAGGTATTTTGAATCGGGAATGAGCTGCTTGTCCACCGATGAGTAAAGTTGCTGCAATTCCAGTTGTAGCAACAGGCAACACCAGTTCATTACACCCCCTCATTAAATGAATGAGTGTGTTATAAATGTAAGTTTTGCCAGTTTCTCCTAGTCCATCCAAAAAGAAACACCGAGATTAATTAGAGTTAGCATTCAGTGATTGAATGACCAAGTCGACAACAGACTTCTGCTCAGGATTCAGGTTTCAATACATCTCAATTCCCAAAGCAGTTTCTGTAGCAATATCATATTCAACCATTGTAATTGGATGAGGCTGAAAATCTGGAGGAATTTGAGGAAGATTAAAATTTGCAATACATTCACGAAGTTCATTCAGCTGTCGATCGATTTCCGCAAGTGCCATCCATTCAGATGTTTCTTCTGTGTTACCTTGGTGTACATAGTCTTCACAGATCTTTCTTGAACTTCTCCCAAAGTGTTAAGGTATCAGATGGTCGGTTGATGATCAGGATAACAACAAACAAATGTCGTAAATGGTTAGGCATCTCAAAAGAAACGGCCTCTGTCAGATACTTGTCCCAAACTGAATCATCATTAACTAATCCTCGTTGTTGTGCCGCTTCCTGAAACGAATCAAATACTGTACCATCAATGGTTCGCAGGTCTTCAAATGATACAGCCCCTTTAATGTGCAAAAGTAATAAACGCAGATGAAACCTTTCTGTGTCCCGAGGGTTAACCAAAGCTATTATACCGATGGTAGATTGGGATCCTCGTTTTCGTGGCTTCCAAGTGCTGCATCCTTTATACCACATATAATGTACTGGAATGTCTCCATACATCAAGTCTTTTGCTCCTTCGTCTTTTTTGTTAAGTTCAAACCATGCAGCTAGGGTCGTTTTTTTTGCTGCAGTTCTAGCAACTGCAGCATCCTCGTTTCCATATTCAAAGAATACCATCTGACAGTCAGGCAGATGAACAGCAAGTTGTTGAATCATATGAGAATGAGCATGCATTTTGAATTCAGACAAATGCCAAATTGCTTCTGGTAAACTGACATATTGTGCATCCAAATACATATTAATTTCGTCGTGATCAATTGTCTCCGTCTGCTGAATGTGTAGGTTAGAACAACCGTGTCCTTTGTACATATATTTAAACAGGTACTTCACGCTCTTCACAGTCGAGCAGATTTCAACATTAATATGTGCGTTGCATTTGAGCAGCAAATACTCATTGTATCGAACTACATTTCGTGAATCCACTTCATGTCGTCCAACCTTCACTGTTCTGCCGTCATTTGGTCTACAATACCTTGGATAACCATTGACGTTGGCAGCAGTCTCTTCTTGGAATTCTTTTGGAAAATGTTTCGTACATTCTCCATTTTCCATGCACGGTGAATTTACGTTCAAACTTCCACACGGACCATGAATCATATGCTTCTGCACGAGACGATAAAGCTCTAGTTTCTCATTCTTGTCAGGAATTTTGCAACTGACAACTTTGTCAATTTGATCGGCATCATGCAGTTTATCTTCGTCAGCCAAGATTAACAGCAAATGAGCATGTGGTAGGCCACGTTTCTGAAATTCAATAACATTAACGTGTCCTATGACGTGACCAAATATCTGTTTCTGGACAATGTCATCAATAAACTCTTTCAACTTCAGATTGAAAACTCGGGCGATTAAATCGGCTCTGTCAGTAGCTCGCTGGTTAGGAAGCAGATTTTGCTTTATGTCATCCCATGATGGATTACACGTGAACGTAATAAACAAATCAGGTTTGCCAAACTTACGAACTATAGCCATTGCGTCCTGGTAGTTTTGTTGCATGGCTCTGGGACTGCCTGGAAAAGAAGAAGGAAGAATGACCGGAATTCCCATCCTTGCATTTCTTCTGCATCATTAGCCAGATGGTATAGCAAACCCTGATAAAGTTCTACACGTAGATCATGCTGATGTGTTCGTAAATAATTCAGTCTGTTTCCTTCGAAACGAACATAGACGTCGACTAAATATTGCAAAAACAACTGACGACCACTGTGGATGGGATTGAAGGCACCATTTCTCAAAGCCAAACAATATGCATAGAACTGCAGACAGGTTAATCCATCGTGCTTTTGTTCGATAACGTTCATCATGTAACAGTCCAGTTATCCATCCAGGATCACCTGAAGAAAATAGAATCAGATATGTTAACGGATCACAATAAGGATTTAAAGGAGCAATCTGCGTCAATCCCCCTCCTCGAGGATGCACGGCTATGTCACAATTGTCGGGAACACGGCCATCTTCACCAACCAACACAACTGCGATGTCACTGTAGATGGTGGGAGCATTGTATCTTCTTTGGTCACTTTGCTCCTGACGCCGTATTAACATTCAAATATCTTGCAGTGGCTCATTGAAATCATTTGCTGTCCTCTTCTCGTTGCAAAACTTCACCCATGTGTCGATACGCATGCACAAAAGGATTTACTCTGCGCAATACACAGTCTAAGACATCCAACGCAGTAGCAAGAAGATGATCCAAGTTTTGGAACATTGCCAATCGTTGCTCAGTAGCCAAAGCAGAGTCCAAAATATATAGTTGTGCATATCTTTGAGGTTGACAATCTCCAGGATTTAAGGGGCCAGTATTGTGATAAACCTGGCCATGAAGCCTAAAGCAAGGAGGTCCACGACCATCTAAAAGATCAATTGATGCTCCCATCGAAGCAAATGCAAGACTACTATTGTATCAACGAATGTTGGCTTGAAAATTCTTGCTGTCATCATCGTGACCTTCAATCAGCCATCGCATCTCGTCTGGATACTCAGTTAAATTGGATAGGTTGACTTTTCCCTTGTGACAGCAAGATGAACCAATACTTTCGCCCTGAAAATGCAATGCACGACACAAAGGGCAAACAACATTCATTTCACCAACATAATATTCGCCTGGATGATGTAGATCACTGTTTAAAAGGGCTGCATATTCATATTAGTTCTTGATCTTCTTTGGGCTCTGACTTGAAGCCGCTGATTTCTCTGCTCTCGAACTTCTGCAGCCATGGCATTTCTGTGCTGCTGAACGTCTCGTGTAAATCGTTACTGCGATTGCTCTTCATCTTCTACTGACTGTGCAACAGCGTGTTGAAGAGCATCTTGTGGCAATCGCTGCCAGTCTTGCTTTTCGTTGTTGTTCATTTTGAGCTACACGAGTAACCCTTTTTCTCTCTTTGCCCTTCTCTAATTGTGCTCTTTTCCGTTCACCTGTCTCAGCTGCTCGAGCCAATCTCTTTCTAGTCGCATTTGCGATTTTTGCAAAAAACTATTGTGAAACTGTGAATTAATGGTGGAATTTAAACTCAGAAAATCGCATGTAAATTCGTTTGTTACTTAGGCTTAGTAATTACAAACACAAGAATTTGATCATGTATGAGGTCTCGTTCTGATTGCTGTACAGATTGCTTTGACTATATACCAAAGCATAGTATCTTCCTATGGTCACGTGACATCTAATCCCTATGTACTATCTTACAGTGGTCACGTGACTTGCGAAGGTCGAAAATCGTCCGTTTCGACATTTCCGGTCACTTTTTGCAAAATCTGAGTTGACCATTCAACTCAGAAGGGTCGATTTAGTCTAGTTTACTACTTTTTGGACCTTTTTTGCATTTTGAATACATTTCGCAGAATAGTGTACATAATTGTGTAGCCAGTGATCGGTTTTTTCTTGCCACGTTTCGATCATCGAATGAGGCATGTAGTTTCGGGATTACCTTACTACTTATGTAGCCGGTATTTCTTAAAAATCTTAATAAAGATGCTAGAAACCATCTAATCCAGGCTAAAATAGCCTGTAGATTCCAAATTTGAACTTTTATTTTGCCATCAGAATGCTATTTTAGCTGCTACAAACCCGTTTTGGCATTCGGTGGCAATGTAAAATCCTAATCAAGGCCTATTTGCAACTTTTGTAAAAATCATATTAAATTTCAGACAAAAGATACTGAAAAGTACTCAATATAAACTAAAAAAGCCTGTAGAGTTCGAATTTGAACTCTACTTTGCAATTGGAATAATATTTTGGTCGCTACGAAACCGTTTTACCGTTCTGCAGCAATTTAAGACGAATTAGGCCCGATCCGAAACTTTCATAAAAGTCTTATTAAATTTCAGCCAAAAAATGCTAAAAAGTACTCAATATAGGCTAAAAAAGCCTGTAGAATTCAAATATCAACGTTATTTAATCATTGGATAACTATTTTAGCCGCTACGAACCCGTTTTGGTGATCGGCGGCAATTTAAGATGAATTAGGCCCAATCCACAACTTTCATTAAAATCTACTTAAATTCAAGCCATCAAATTCTAAAAACTATTCGATTTAGGCTAAAATAGCCTGTTGAGTTCGAATTGAACTCTATTTTATCATTTGAACAATCGTTTGGCCGCTACGAAGCCTTTTACGCGATCGGCGGCAATTTTAATAAAATTTTCGTAAAAATCAATGCAAATTTATGCCCAAAACCATCCAAACCAGGCTAAAAAAAGCCTGTAGAATTCACATTTTTAATTATTTTATTCATTTGAGCAACCTTTAAGTTGCTATAAGCCCGTTTTTCATGATCATAAAAAACGAAATAGTGTAGTCATGTGACTTGACAAAGCAGTCCTATATATATATTACTCTTATGACTCTGTCTGTCTGTCTGTCTGTCTGTCTGTCTGTCTGTCTGTCTGTCTGTCTGT
>JAQIXT010001992.1:0-12679 GCA_034700445.1 Stenotaenia linearis
AAAAAATTTCGAAAACAAAATGTAAAAAATTTCGAAAACAAAATTTAAAAAATTTCGAAAACAAAATTTAAAAAATTTCGAAAACAAAATATCTTAAAAAACTTAAATTTAGAAAACTAAATTACTTTCAAACAAAAATTTTGAACAAAAAAAATTCTCACCACCTCAAATTTCGAACAAAAATTTCAAAGAAAATTAAACGTTTGGACTTTTTAAAACAACGTAAAATTTCGAATGTGTAAAATCTCAACTTCAAATTTCGAATTAAAAATTTCGAGAAGTTAAAAATTTCGAATAAAAAATATTTTGAAAACCTTTATGATTTCGAAACAATTAATCCTCAAAACCTCAAATTTCGACAAAAATTTCAAAAAAATAAAACTTTCGAACTAAAAAAATTCAAACAATACAAAATTTTGACCAAAAAATTCCAATAATCTTAAATTCCGAATAAATACCATTTCGAAAACCCTAAAATTTCGAATAAAAAAAATTCTCAAAACCTCAAATATCGAAAAAAATTTCGAAACGCCCCATCCAAAAAAAAACATCCAAAAACTCCAGGAACACACCTAAACCCAAAAATAAAAAAATAAGAAGGTGTAAGCAGAAAAGCGCGCGCAGCCGCTTGTAATTTGCGCTGTTCAACCCTCCCGCATCGACCAGAGGCGACGACGGTCGACGGCACGGAGAGGAAAACGGTCGCCACGCACATCCATCCATCCACCCACGCACGCGCACCAATCCAACTCACTAGGGAGACCCGAGACGCCACCAGATTAAAGGAGCGCGTGCACTAAATGGATCCGCGCACTTATCATTATTGAAGTCTCGCCCATAGGGAGAATTTGGAGGGCAGTTTCGAGACGACACGAAAAACGAATCTTTCATCAAAGTCACCTTACAAAACGACGATAAGTCTTAGCTCAAGGTCAAGGTTGAGGTACCGCGAACGATAAGCGACACTAGAATGCTTTTTGAGTCATTTGATAATTTCCAGCTTAATTCAATCAAATGTAACGAGGGAATTATGTAGTCGTTTGTAATTGATCGATTCCTTACGCAGAGTTCGTTTGCAGCGCCGTTAACGTAATCAGCGTGTCGAAGGGAAGGACAGTGTCCCTGGTTCGCCCTACGGCGAGGGTCCGTCACTAATTTCGTCTTCCTTGTTTAAAATATTGAGAGAATGAGTTTGTTGACGAATGTTTTTTGCTACTTTTGTTTGGTTTTTATAAGATTTAATACAGTAGATGCTGCTTATTGTGATCACTTTGGGGATCATCACTGAAAAAATGGCACTTGAAGCAAACTATAATTTGGTTGTTTTGACTAAATATATTGTTCGTTTAAATATATTGTTCGTTTAAATATATTATAGTTAAAATAAACAAATTATGTTTGATTCAACAATATTTGAGTTGGGATTTTTTTGAGTGGCACAATCACCGATTGATAACAATAGCCAACAAAACAAAAAATGCAGTTTTTACCATTGTTTTCCATTAATATATTAAAAATTCAAAACTAAAAGGTGTTTGGTAAATTTTAATCTCTTATTACAAGAAAAATTGATTTTGTATCATTTTGATTAAATCAAGTCTCTTTTTACACTATCAATAGTCTGTTGCACTATTTTTAATAACTTTAAAAAATGTTATTACACTTTATAAACCTTATATGTATAGAGAAAAATATATTTTTTGAGTGTGATTTCACTTTTCTGTTGCCAAAGTATACAAGGTTAGAATTTAATTTCGACCAAATTTGCTGCTGAAAGTCAAATTTGGATGAAAAATGATCATAATAATCGAAAAAATGATTTCAATAACCGATAATTTTTCAATGAAAAAGTACCATCCGGTCTGTACTTTGTAAAAGTGATCACATTAACCGATTGATTCCATTAATCGTGATCACAATAAGCGGTGTCTACTGTAATAGTACAGTATTTCGATTGTTTTTACTTGTTTTAGGTTGCGTTTGACCTGAAGGAATTGTTTGAAATGAATGAGATTTTTTTGGATTTGTTTGGATTTTGGATTAATTAAACGGGTTTTTTTCTTTCTTTCTGGGTTTTACCTAGGGGTTTAGCGTGGTTTGAGACTCTGAGTCTTGGAATTTAATATTGTGATAATTTGTTTTGTTTTTTTGTGGGGGAGGAGGGGAAGGGGTGGGTTGGGTATCGATGTGTTTGGGGGATAGTTAGATTTGTGTGGTTGAGAGGAGGTGGGGGTGGGGGAGGGATTTTGTGTTCTTTTAAGTGATTGGTTTTGTTTGTAATTTGAATTTTTTTCTTTTTTGGAGTTGTTTGGTTTGTGTTAAATCTGATTGGTGACGGAGATGGCGGTTGAGTCGTATTTGAAATTTTTTTTTCCTGAATTTTGTCGGAGAATTTTTTGAATCTTAAGTGATGTGATGGGAAGAGTTAGTATTTAGTCTAAAATGCAGATATAATTGCTTTTTATGGTCTAAATTACAAAAATATCATCTGTGTTGCTGTAAAATGCAAAAATATTATCAGTTTCGGTCTAAAATTCAGAAAGTAGATTATTTTTTGGGTCTAAAATGATGAGAATCAGCAGATTTTAGTCTTAAATACATAAAATAATTACTTTTGTGGTCTAAACTGCTAAAACAATGTCAGTTTTTGTCTAAAATTCAGAAAATAAATTAGTTTTATGGCTTAAAATGCAAACAGGAATCAGTTTTTGGTCTAAAAATGCAAAAAAAAGTCATATAGGTCAAAAATACATAAAATAAATCATTTTAGGTCTAAAGCAATAAATACAATATAATTTTAAACTGAGAAACTAAAACCTTCAAGTTTATTGTCTAAAATGTAGAAAATAAATTTTAAGTCTAAAATACAAAAAATTAAGTCATTTAAGTCTAAACTGCAAAAAATTACATATTTTTCGTCTAAAACACAGAAAATAATTAATTTCTAAATCTACTAAAACACGCTTCATCATCAAATTTCATACTAAAAAACTGAAACCTCCACAAGACCACATCCTAAAATAAGACCTCATCATCACTTCTCATTGCTAAACCTCGCTAAAACAACCCGCGCAAAACCCCGTCCTTGAAAACCAAATCGAATGACTGAAATCAATCAAGGATTTTTTACTCGTCGATAATCACTCGATCGAGTTTTCTTCTCAAAAAAGCCTCACATCTGATACGTGATCATGCGCCTGAACGAGAAAAGACTCCAATTTCTGTTGAGTGTAAACTGATGCCCCCCGCGTCCGCGGCGAGCACATGGCGCCCCCTATTCGAGACGCGGAGGGGGAGGAGAGCAAAGACGGGGCGGCGACGGGAGAAAAGAAAGAACGGTTCACTTTATATTTAGAAAACGCCATGCTCAGACTCGACGCATTCAACAAACTCAAAACACCAAAAAAAAAAAAAAAAAATTAAATGAAAAAAAAATGGGAAAAAAAGTTTGAGTCGATACAAGAATTGAGGAAATTTTGTTGGTCTCATGACGAGTCCGATTGATTAATCTGCGAGACGCGGAGACGCCGTGAATGACGTCATCCAGGAACGCGAAAGTGAATTCAATCTATAAATTGCACCCCTAGAGTGAATATTTCGACCATGGATGGGGTCGGCTAAAATAAAAGAAGTTAGTAGGGAATTTAAGTTTGTGCTGATGGATGGGATTTTTTTCGGGTTTAAAGGGTTGAAATTTTTTTTTATGTGGAATGAATAGAGTGGTCTAAAATTATACTTGTATCTAAAGTCATGACTAATTAGTTTGTAATGGCCAAAATGTCTAAAATAATGAGTTTTTTTAGGCTTAGAATTATCGATCAGTATAAAATGTCTAAGAATCATTGATTTTAGACTAAAATGTATTATGGCCTGAAATTTATATTTTGTTGGTCTAAAATGTGTACAAAAATTGTTTTGATGATCTAAAATGTCTAAAAATGATTGTTTTGTTAGTTTAAAAATGCCTAAAAATTTTTTTTATTGTGAGAAGGTGATAAGTAATTTATGATTATTTGTCCTAAAATCACTCTATCAACGTAAGTGCCTAAAACTCGTTATGTGGTCTAAAATGCCTAAAGGTGTCAATAAAATGTTATAAAAATACCGAAAATTCATATTATAATGTTATAAAATGCCTAAAATATAATTAAAATGGTCTAAAAATTATATAATTCATATTGAAGTGGTCTAAAATGTCTAAACTTTACGGTAAAATGATCTAAAGTGCTTAAACTTGACATTAAAACAATCTAAAACAGCAAAAACACACATTAAAATGGTCTAAAACATCTATAATTCACATTGTACCAGTCTAAAAATGTCTAAAATGTCTAAAAACAACTTTTCCCTGTAAAACCCTCACCCCTCCAATTCACCCGACAAAAACCCAAATTACTCTAAAACATTTGCCCACATCTTTATTCAACTCAAAAAACTCAAAAAACTCAAAAAACAAAAAAACGGACACAAACATAAATGCCTAATGCTTAATACGTCCGAACTCGTTACTTAAATGTGTTTTCGACCACACGTACGTATAATTTTTATATTTTTTTCTCGTTCGTTGCTAGGAGAAGCGACTGATGATAGTAACTGGGGTCATACACCTTAATGCTCCGCCTGGCGGCAGTGTGGATTCGTCGCTGCTCTGCGTCCGTAAGAGGGGATGAGTGGGCGGAACTCCGCATCAGGGGAAACTGTCAGCGTTCGCTGGATTTATTTTCAGTCTCGATGCCCTCCATGCAGCCGAGGGGTCAACACACAGCACCAAAGAGAAGGGAGCGCGAGCAAAACAGAAAGGGACATCTGCCGTCCTACAATGAGTGGGTGGGAAAGCCGACCCAAAGGGGTAACCGAGGTGACGGTTGCTCAAGGATCCCTTAAAATTTTTTTTTTTATTTCTGCAATTTATTTTTTTTGTCGAGGTCGGCGACGGCTAAACTTAGCCACTCCCTGTTGCTCGCTGGTCCTCCTCCTGTGCCCGGATATTAACGAGCCTCGACGCGTACCTCGCCAACCAGTCACGCACGCACGCGTTTCCTAGGCGCACGCGCGGAAAACGGAACACGGGGAGGTCGGTGGAGGGAGAAACCAAGAGGTGGTGCATCAACCGAGACCCTTTTATTGTTATTTTTTTGTAAAAATAAAGTTTAAATTTTTTTTTTTGTCTAAAATGTAAAATGGGGTTTTTGTGTCTAAAATTTGAATGTGGATTAATTTTGAGGTGAGAAGATAAAGGAAATTGGTTTTGCGGTGGAAAGTGTAAAAAATGTTTACTTTTATGATGTTAAATACGGTAAATAATTACTGTTTACAACTGAAATAATATTTCAGGTAAAATAATATTTATATTTCCGCTTAAACTCGTCTAAAATGAACAAAATAATTACTTTTTACGTCTAAAACGAGCAAAAAAATATTGATTTGGGGTCTAAAACGGTCTAAAATGCATAAAATAGTTAGTTTTATGGTGGAAAATACATAAAATATCTACTTTTATGCTGTAAAATCACTTTTTTATGTCTAAAATGAACAAAATAAATATATGTTTGGTCGAAAACAGTCTAAAATGCATGACATAATTACTTTTATGACTAAAAATGTTACTTTTACGCTACAAAATATTGTAAAAATCACTTTATCACTAAAACGCACAAAACAACAACTTTTTTTCATATATAAACCCTTTCTTCAGTCTCCGAAACTTAAAAAAAAAATTTCCATAAGTGTACTGCAGTGAAGTAAACACCGGATGAAAAATTAAAAATAACAAAAGGAAGAGAGGGGTCAGTTAAGATAAGCTTTATCCGTCGTCGGCGTCTAATGACCATCCGCCGCAGTCACGTGAGCATGACGCATCAACAGCAGATGCTCCGTCATCGCTAGTGTTCGTGTTGCTTTCCTCGTCCAGGGGTGAAAACTCCCCTGGTGACGAGAGAAAGAATGAATCAGACCCCCGCCACAGACATGCTCTCCCGCCATCGCCCACGCCCCCTGCCGAGATGGACGTGTTTTCCCCACCCTGTCACTGGGTGGCGTTTTTTCCTACGTTTTCTCCAACTTTCGTTTCCCCTGCACTTGCACGAATGGCTCTCAGCTGCCCCCAGGTCGTTGCCAGGAAAGAAGGGGGGGTAGGGGAGCCGCGTCGAGAAGAGTAGGGCTGCGGCGTCGCTAGGCGGGGGAGGTGGAGGTGGCGTCGGCGGCGTTCGAATACTGATCGATTGGAACGCAGAATGAGTTCCGAGTCGTGTCGTGAGCCAACGCACGAACACAGCCACCAAAATAAGTAAAAAGAAAGAAAAAAAAAGGCTCATCTCAAGACAGATCTCAACAACTCCTTTATAGTAACAATGAATTTATACAGTAAAGTATTCAATAAATTTTTTTCTCGCCAAACTGAGCTAAAAACATCGCGTGAGACCCGAAGACGCAACAACAAGTTAAAAAAATTGGATGACGACACAGCCCCCCGGTTGCACCACGCCACGGGTTCCACGAAACGTGGAGTCGGAGTGAATTATGGGGCGTAGTGAGGTTTCCTCTTGTTTACGACATGGCAAACTTGGCGAACGCCGCGTCCCTTTAATTACTGCTCTTGGCCTTTAAAGAGAGCGACCAATCGCGACTCGGATGCAGCTGCCATTTACTGTGATGAGGTTTTGCAACAGCCGACGATGGACGTGACCTGGTTTTCCACCACGAGGCGGCGTGTCGGATTATGGCGAAGAAAGGACTGTGGGAAGGAGGCGGGGGTGGAGAGCGAGAGAGGGTGAAAGAAGGGGGAAGGAGAGTAGCCGCTGTTGTCCGTCGAACGTGCGGGGGAGAAAAAGAAGTGGGAAGGTAGGGGGGACGCGAAGAAGGGGGCGGCGCTTAGGGGGAACACGAACGTCAAGAGAGAGACGCCAAGGCAGGCGGAGGGAGGTGACAGGTCGCGTCTATCACATGGTCACGGGCGGCGCGCCCGAGGGTCACGTGAACAAGGCGCGGCGGGCACACCGGATGCGTGTTGTCATCCGCGGAGAGACGTCGAGCGAGCAGCAGCGCCGTTTCGGTCTTGTTTTAGTCAAAGTTTTTTTTTCTTTTTTTTGGAAAAAAAATTGCTAAAAAAGTCGACGATGAAAGTGACGCGCACCTGACGACCCCGGTCTGATGACGTCATTCGGCACGTGCGGATATGATGTTTTGGTCGCGTCGTCTGCTCGCCGTGTGACGATCGGCCTTTGACCGGAAGACGTGGATCGCTCCGGCAGGAGGGGGTAAGGGTGAAGAACGGCGCTCATTTGCCATTCGCCGTGAGGAGGGAGGGGGAAGGAGGGTCGGGTCGTCGTTTCTCCACCAACGCTAGCGTTTCCCTTCGCACGCTCGCCACCCCTCGCCACCCCTCACTGGCGACCCCTGCGAAGTGGGTCAGCGCACGCCAAGCCCTAGCGGCGACGACGCAGACGCATTCACGGAAAGGATCCGAGACGACACACACAGTACACACGCGCGTCGCCAGCACAGGTGGACGCTCGACCTGCCCACCCATAAAACCAACCGTGGATCTGTCCAAACGATCGGGGGCCGCTCGGCCAGTGGCCGACGACCCGCTTCGCCGTGCTAAGATGACGGTTCGCGGCGTCAAGCGCGCCGCCTCCTCCTCCACCGCCGGCCGTCGACTGACCCGCGTAGGCGATGACAACAACAACAACACCACTACCACCTCCAACGCCTGCATCTTCCCGGCGTTCCCCACCGCCAACTCGCTCGCCTCGGCCGCGACGGTCGATCGTTGCACATCAGCCGTTCACGACGCATCGACGGCCGCCACCGTAGCGGCGGCGGCCGCCGCTGTCGGCTATCAATACGTGGACATGTCTATGTACGAGGATTATCTGCGCCCCATTTACAAGGACGGCGACGTAGTTCTCGAAGTGGAATGTGGTGACAATCAGGGTCTTTTATATTTATCACGACTGTGCCAAGGCAGCAAAGGGCCCTGCATTCTTTTTAACAACATGTGGCTCACTCCCAACGAGTTCCAATATATCAGCGGACGAGAGACTGCCAAAGACTGGAAACGTTCCATACGACATCATGGAAAAAGCATGAAACTTCTTTTATCTAAAGGAATACTCGCCGTTCATCCACCTATTTGCGACTGCGACGGATGTCGGATCAGCTCACCTGTCGTAAGTTTTTCCTTTTTTTTCGATTCAATTTTCCATTTTTTTCATTCGATATCGAACAGCTGATGGGAAATGAGATGAAACTGAAATGATTTTCAAATGTCGCGGAATTGAAGCCGATTCTAGCGCCAATCGTGTAAAGGGGAGAGAACCGCATGGGGCGTGTTGGGAAATGTGAATTCATAACTCCCTTTTATATTAATATCGTTTCCCAACTCCCCGTAAAACGATTCATCAGCTGATTTTAATGGAACGGCGCCATGTTTTGAAAAGTTTCACCAGTTTCTATTTCTGATAATGAGCGAATTGTTTGCATTTTTCTCCACTTTCCACAGAACAAAGTGCGAGTGATTAGCCAAGGTTAAAGGGTGGGGTAAAGGGTCAACTATGAAAGGTCATCTCAATTTTTATCTACAAACAGGATTAAGTGACTAAAAAAAGATTAAGCCAAGGTGTGCCTTGTTTTGCTGCTGAATCCGCTGTTCATTCGATCGGGTTGGGATCGCAAGACGCTGCGTTCGTCCCTAAAGGCGGTACTTTAATAATACATGACCACGTGTACTCGAACGCGCGTGACCAAGAGGAAAAGAAAAAAAATAGATAAAGAAGGGGGGACCCTTCCTATCGGGTTGATTCTTCATTCTGCTTCCCTTTGGCTTGCCTGCGAGACATTGTTGGTGTTTCGAGGTGCGTCTCTCTTCTTCTTACGAACGAGGAATTTCCTTTTTTTGCCCGCGAATGCCTCGGGGGGATGTCCATCGTGTGGGCGAACCCCTTGGAGGTCGTTTCAGCCCCACCTTTGCTTTGCATCGACTCGGCAGGTGCACGGCCACGCCCATTGCAACATTCGTCACGTACTATCGGGGGTTTGGAGCGTCTCCCAAAATGGATTTCCTCCCTCCGGACGCGGGCGAGTTCACTCCGATCGACGGAGGGGAGGCGCGCCGCTTCGCTGCACACTCGTGCACACTGCACCACAGCAAAGCTGCACCGGATGTCCTTCTTCTCCTTCCCCCCCCTTACACCCCCGTCAGGCGTCCAGAGCTTGATCATCCATTACTGCAAGACACCATCGACCCCCGGGGGAACGTGCATTGCGTTCATCGTCTCCCAATCGCCCGTCCCCTTCGTGCCGTGGGGACCGACGCCAGTTTGCTTGTCCTCGTCATATGACAGGCTTCCCCCCAATACCCTCCCCTCATTATCTCAAGTTCGGAAGGGGGAATGGCAAAGGAAGAAAGAAAACAAAGCGAAAAGTCGCGTTTTGACCGAAATTGGCTGAAAAAGAGGAATAAACGGGAGAATTTGTTTGATTTTGAACCTGTCCATCGGTCGCCTCTCGACCGACTCGAGCCCCCTGTGCACCAACATTCTTGGCGGCAATCGATTTCCTGGCGCCAGCTGCGGGCAATTCATTCTATCGAGGGTGGCAAGAGAAAAGGGAGGATGGTGGAGGTGGGTGGATAGGCGAGGCAACTGAGGGAGTGGTGCCCGTGGCGCTCGAGGCCTAATGACTGTTGGGGGTCGTTGTGACGAGGGTCGCCGTAATTACAGCCTCCATTATAACGAGGTTGTTTCCGCCGACGCGGCAGGAAAGAGGTTGGAGGATGACGGGAGGTGGAGGGGGAGAGCGAGGCTGATGGGTGGCGTCGGAGGGTCCGCGTCCAGCGAGCGACAGACAAAGGCCATTGTTACCGGTTGCCCGTCACGTGCGGCCACGCGCGCCAACAGAGACCAAACTTCCCAGGCGGCGAGCGATAAATTACAGCTGCGAAGTCGCCGGTGCGAACCACGAGACGCACCCGGGACAGAGGGCGAATTCGCCGTCTCCTTGTCCTCAATTCCTTACTTTATTTTTTTTGAAAATTTTTTTCTTTTTTTGCCCTTTCCGTTCCGTGTCTTTGAAATGTGCTCCGACTGCTTGGTGACGTAATCGGCGTCCCCATTCAACCAAGATCGATAGAAGGAAGTCGAGCAACATTCGCTGACCTTTTCGATGACCAAACGTTCGTTCATCTATCACCTTTATAGCCGTTAAACTCGTCGTTTGCGAATTTGAAATTTAGATTCGGTAAAGATTTAATAAAAATTAAGTTGATAATGAAATATTAGGGAAAAAATTCTGAAGTGGTTGCCAGAGCAATGGCCTTTGTGTATTAATGTACATGTGGTCAACACCTGTCTTTTACTCGTTTCATCGAACATCCAGGTGACATTTGTTTTTTGTGTACTCCCACGTAAGGGGTGATTGAAGTGTCGAAGTGTGTTGGGAAGGATTGGTTTGAAACTGAGTGATAAAAATGGTGAGGGATATCGAGGGGGAAGGGGGTTATGTTGAAAAAATGGAAAATGTTTTTTTAATTTTTTTAAAGTTTTTAAAAGTTGTGATGGGAAATTATGATAAATGTTGAAAATTGTGGAAAAATATTGAAAACAAACAGAAAAATGTCGAAAATTGTTTTTAAGAAATGTCGGAAATGAGGTGGACGTAGAAAATGCGAAAAACGCTGAAAATTGTTTTTTTAAATATCGACATTTATTGAAAGAAAATCGAAAACTATTCTATAGAAATATCGAAAAATTTCATGCAAGCAAAAAATATCGAAAATTCAAAAAATGTCGAAAATACGAAAATGTCGAAAATTTTAGGGGGTAAAAACGTCAGATTTTTTTTTTTTTTAATTTATATTTAAAAATAATTCGTTAACATTACTAAAATACCGAAAACTTTAAAAAAAATGAAAAGTTTAAGAAAAAGCTTTAAAACTGAATGAATATCAAAATACATTTCGAATTACGTAACTCCGACATTTCGTCACTTAATACTTCAACACTCACATTTCCCACAATCCCCGACATTTGATATTTTCGACATTCTGAACGAACCCCAAATAGGTGACACGTGGGATTTTCCACCCCCTCAAAATTCACCAGAAAAATTACTAACCAAAACCCTTCACCCCTTTAACACCCCGTAACCCCCCCCCCCCAAAAAAAAAAAAAAAAAAAATTTGACAACCAGGTGACCGGACAATCACCGACCCCTCAAACCTCATGCACTTTGGCATGTAAGTGTCGAATGTTAAACAATACTTAAACTTAAATCGTTTGACTCCCTTCAAGCAAAACCTCTCTTTATCCCTCCCCCAGAACGCCCTGGGGTTTTCAGGTGGGCCAAGGTAACCGTCCTAATTGGATTCTCTTCCAATGCACCCAAATCCATCAACAATGAGTCACGTGACACCTTCATCGGATAAAAAAAGAAAAGGCAACGGGACATTTTCTGTGCAGGTGATGTCCTTGTCATCTCATAGGGGGGTGTGTTATCTCTATTCCCACCTCCCCCCTCGACTGAAAACGCCAATTTAATGGAGCGGAAAAGGTCTAATCGTGCACTAATTGGTGCAAGAAACGAACATTCTAACCGACGCCCTCATTGTTAAATGACGTCATAATACTTTGCCACTCGCAATTCGATCGGCAAGAAAAAGTCCCCGGAGACTCGCAACCTCTGAACTGCTTTCGTTAGATCGATTCGATCGCAAAGGGTTGGCTGCAGATGACGCACTTATGTGGACAGCGTCCCCGAACACGATTCAGATAAGGGTGGGGTGTGGGGGAGACGGGGGATTGTGAGGAGATTGAATTGTGTGACGTCAACCTGGGACACTGGCGTGATAGGAGACATGCCAAGCTGCCCCTTGCGCTGCTCTGCATGGCACGCAACGGTGAGTTGAAGCCGTCTTGCAAAGCTACCTTGGCAACCGAACGGTTCTCGCAACCGAGTCTGATTAGCGACCAATGCCGCACGATATGCTATGCACTCGGGAGAAAAGCGTGACCTTCGTACGACCTTTTAAAGTTGGGCGCGAGCGAGGTATTTCTTTGAGTCGCAAAGCGCCGACTTATCGTTACATCTAAAACAAGTAAAAACAATCAAAATACAATCATTAATGAATTTTTGTAAAAAAAATCAAATAAGCGTTGGGTGCGAGAAGGAGAATAGCCATCTGCTGATGGTCGAGGAACGCCTGAGAAGTCATGCAATTGATGAGCATTTCCGTTGACGAACAGACCCATCGTTTCCTCCAGCACCTGCAACTCGCGCCCCTCGTCGAATGAACGGCACGCAAACAAGGAAGTCATTATTTGTCTATCAAGCTTAAAGCCGCCATGACATCACCTTAGTGTCACTTGGTTGCTTTTTTTCGTTTTATTCCTCTTTTTCGTCGTTTTGTGTGACCTCGGTTCAGCCGTATGTGTGTGAAGCAGACGAAAACTCGGTTTAAAGCTGCCGTAGATAATGTTGGGAGATGGAGACCTTGACGAATGTTTTTTTTTTTGCGTTCATTTCCGGTTTTTGAGAAAATTCCTAATTTGATGGAAACAGTCATCCTGATCATGGGAACTTTGAGTGTGGGATTGTTGTTGGGGTTTTTTGATTTTATTAAGTTTAGAATAAGTTTAGTCAATTTTAAACTGAATTCAATCAATTTTAGGTCAAATTCAAT
>JAQIXT010001993.1:0-12677 GCA_034700445.1 Stenotaenia linearis
AAATTTAATTTACAGCACTGAAAATGCAACTTTAATGCAACTTTATGGCTTATTAAAGCCCGTTTTTTACGCAGTGTTTAAAACATAGTTAACATAGTTTAAGAATTTTCAGTGGGATTTTCCGGCAAAATACATATATGCAAAAAAACATTTTAAGAAATTGTTAAACTTATTTCAGATAAGAACTTCAAAATAATCTTTTCAACAAATATTGACGAAAATAATATTATTGTACCAGCTGATTTCATTTTACAAAAACTCAGCATACAAGAAGAAGCATGTGAAAGTGAGATTAAAAATTTGACAGTATGTAAAGGTTATAAGTACCAATCACTTGCACTTAAAACTTTTACATATCGTACTACAGATTTCAAATGTGTTTTCAAAATGACTGATAATAAATTCTTATATTAGACGAGTGTGACCCAGAAAAGGAAAAACGGGTGAATTTCGTCTTTACGATTAGAAGAATAGCAACACCGACCTTTCCAGCAACCTTTATTCCCAGCATGTGTCTAGTTATTATATCTTGGTTTACATTCTTTTTCTCGGTAGACTCTGTGTCAGAAAGGTTGGCAATAGCTACGTCAACAATAACAAGCATGTTCTTTATAATGATGTCGCCAAAGCGAAACATTCCTGCTTTTGTCGATGTAAGACAAGTACTTTTTTGTTTGTAAACTCAATACTACCGTATTACCCCGCATTAGCCGGCATGCCGCTAAAAGCGGGAATGATCAACTTTTCGCCTGGAGGCACTTGGTCTGTTTTCCGGCATGCCGCAAAATTTGGTAACATGCTGGAAAAAACGAATACGCACGTGATCATTACTTTGTATTTACATATCAGGAATTCAAGTTATTTGAGTTTCAACATGTTTTTAAACAAAGTTTAAACTCAAAATAACTTGAATTCCTGGTACATGAATATGCATTTTAAATGAAATCATGAAACGTCAATACCAAAAAACCACACAAAAATCGCAAATCACAATTTTTTGGTATTGCTGTCTTATACATTTTTTGACTCGTATTTCCCGGCATTGTAGTCAGCCCCGCTATTTCGCAGCATGCCGGATAATGCGGGGTAATACGGTAATTATTATTTCTTTATTCAGATCACAGCGGTGGACCATTATTGCTTGGTCTGCTTCACGTTTATGGTAATTGCTACTTCGGAATCAATGCTTGTGCACATTCTAAATGCTAGACAGCCAAACATTGAAACCAATTCATCTGGAACTCCTAATGTAAGATTGAGATTGAGTTTCTATTCTTAGAAATTTTATCCTTTGATATTTGTATAGATACCAACTGCAAATGTAAACAAACTGAGACGAACAATTAAAACAATTTTGAAGGAAGAGAACATTGACATGATAAGTGCTGTTTTATTTATGATTAGTTTTGCATTTTATAATGTTATATATTATACATATTGGTTGTATTAGAGTTAAATTTTGTACCATTATAAGTTTATGTAAACACATTTGTAACATTTCTATTGATGCAACCCATATGGAGTAGAAATGCTTTTAAATGTCATATAAGGTATTTTATAACACATTTCATAATGCATTATTAAATATATTGCTTGAGACATAATTGTATAAGGCATGTTACACTTCGATACTTTGAAAAGCAAAATATGTGATCGGCTTCTGAGCTCTCCGTCTAGGGGAGCAGAGAATAGCCAGTCCTTCATGCACTAAATAATGAATACGGAGACTAGGTGCAATGCCCTACTACAAAAAACAATTGGTCTGTTTCCAACAGGAAATTTGGACAAAAAGCAAATGGAAACCACATGGAAACCATTTGAAAACCAAGTGAAAACCATTAATTCATCAATACAAACCATTAATTGACCAACTTAAACCAATTGGAAACCATACACCAATTGGAGGCCAGTGAATGGTTTCAATTGGTAATTATTGGTCCCAATTGGTCAATTATTGGTTTTCATTGGTAAATTAATGGTTTCCACTTGGTTTTTATATTGTTTCCACTTGGTTTTTATATTGTTTCCACTTGGTTTTTATATTGTTTCCATTTGGTTTCTGTTGGTTTCCATTTGGTTTCTGTTGGTTTCCACTTGGTTTTCATATGGTTTCCATTTGGTTTCTGTTGGTTTCCGTTTGGTTTTTGTCCAAATTTCCTGATGGAAACAGACCAATTGTTTTTTGTACTAGGGTCGGCTGCTGTTTGCACTCTCTGTTGATGTGTTGCATCAAAACAGTTACATTTTAATTTATTTCTTCGCAACTACACACACACATATTTTAAAACTAATGTGAAATGTTATCTTTCTGAATGTAGTTAATATAAAAAATATTAGATTTATCCTGCACTATTCCTTTAAATAATTAATTTGTGCACTATTGTTGTGCAAAATTTTACTAGATAACACTTTAATTAGGATAAAAGTGACATAACCTACCATTTCGCATATCAATGTTTCGACAAATAATTTGTTCAGCCAGTTTTAGACCATCATGCACTTTGTTTATCATATAAGTTTCATCCGATGTTCCATTACATGGAGTGGCGATCAGGTCTGCAAGACATTGTAATCCATCTGCCAGTTTACTAGAGAAATTATGTTTAGTTAATTAATTAATTACATAGTATTGATATAAATTACTTTGCAGTACAATCAGGAACGTTTATCAATCTTTTCTTGCACTGTTTGAATGGATTGCATTCGCACATCATATCATCAGCTTCACATGGAAGGTCTACGACTTTACAGTGAATCACCGAGAAAACTCCTGCAATAATTTGTAAAAAAAGCACTTTTTAGGAAAAGTACGGTGGCTGAGAGACGACATGATGTGAAAATTAATTTATCTAGAAATTTCGAGATAAATTAATTTTCACATCATGTCTCCTCTCAGCCACCGTATAGTAAAGAGCATCTCAATAATGATAATTCTCGTAATTTGCAAAACACTTAATTCTGGGAGATCCAGGATCAAATCCCAGCGTGGAGTTAATTTTATTTTTCAAATTTAAAAAATTTTTTTTTTAAATGGAAGTTATTTGTAAGTATCTTGGAACTAAAAATACATCATCCCATGTTGTCTAGTGGTTAGGATACCTGGCTCTCACCCAGGAGGCCCGGGTTCGATTCCCGGCATGGGAAATCTTTAAAATTTTTTTTAGAGACATATATTTTCTAGTTGAATTTATTAATCCAACTAACAAAGAATTTTTCAATGATCAATTAATGATCAAATTATTTTTTCATTAAAAAATAATAAGAGAAAAAAATCAAATATTTAAAAATTTAAAATTTAAAAAAAATTAAAAATTAAATTTAAAAAAAAATTTAAAAATTTTTTTAAAAAAAATACAGTATTATTTGATTTACGTCTAAAAAGTAAAAAAATTAAATTAAAATTAAATATTAAAAAAAAAATACTTTTCAGTTTTTCCTTACTGGCAATCGAACAGGGAGGACTTTTTGGTTTACATCTTCAGATGGTTCACATCATTAAATATATTGATCCAGATAATTTTGTTTAACACAAAATTTTAACAAAAAAATTTAAAAAAAATTCTTTCCATGCCGGGAATCGAACCCGGGCCTCCTGGGTGAAAGCCAGGTATCCTAGCCACTAGACCACATGGGAATGTACAATCCACTTCTCCAAATTCGATTTTCATATCAATTTTTGAATTTTTTTAACCAAAGAGTCATTTTTCCAAACAAAAATTTTCACATATAACTGAGTATCTTAAAACAGTTTAATTTTCAATTTTATCTACAAGTATTTCCAACTTATGATCAACAAGATAAACTCCCTTTTTGGCCGCTTTTCATTTTTCATTCTAACAACCATTATGTAAATTTAAACTTAAAAAAAATTACTCTGTTGTTATTGTAACAATAATTTACTTACCTAAGAGCACAAAAAGTAAAATTTTCATACTTGAGTTCGCGTTTAACCAACTGTTGATCCAATTTCTCTTACACAAAACAAGTTATTGAGCAAGAAAAGCAAACTCCAAATGCACTGATAGCCTGTTTGAACTTTCAACTAATTTCTTCTTACATAAATCTTCGTCTTGGATGTAAAGAAGGCCGTGATTGGTCAATGCGACGTAGCAGAGAAGATGGCAGTTGGTAATAAAACTGCAAGAGTGAAATAAAGACAAAACACAATGCAAAAGTAAACAAAAACACTAAGATATGAGATATAAAATACAAGGAATTGATAAAGAAAATGAAAATAGTTTTATTTACATTCGGTGTTATGTAATCTAAGTCAAGTGAGTTGTTATTTGTGATAGGACAAGTTGAGTTTTCAAGAAAATTGACTTCTTGGGTAAAGAAGGGAGACTTTATAATTGATTTTATAAGAATTGATGTATTGGTTTTGTGGAAAAAGTGGTAAACAAGTGATAGGAATTGATAGATATTTTATATTTATATTTGTTTGTGAGAAATTAGTTGAATTGAAATTAAATGTTTTGAAATTTATGTTTGGGAGAGATAAGAAGTAATCTAAACTGACTAAGTTGTAAAAAATCTAGATAAATGTTGAGATTCGCTTGAATGTTATAAAAATTGATGTTTTTTAACGTCTTGAGAGATGTGGGAATGTAATAAAGTTGTTTATAAATAATGTAGAAGTTTTCAATTATTGAAAGTTTTAAATAAAATCAGAAATTGTTAGATTAATTTTCTAACAACAATTTTAATTTTAAAAAATATTTTGTTGGGTATTAATGTGAACTCTGCCAATAAGTCAAATTTTGATACGGTACTGTGAATAAAACTGATATTCTTCATTATTTTATACGTACCGTATGCATTTACCATTTGTTATTTAGATTTCTCGTGATGTTTCCTTTTTCAAGAGATAAACTGAAAAGTTGAACGAATTACGATAAAAATAAAAATAAAAATTTCCCATGCCGGGAATCGAACCCGGGCCTCCTGGGTGAAAGCCAGGTATCCTAGCCACTAGACCACATGGGAACCTGACGAGGAACCATGTACGTAATTTCATATTTTCGATGTATTGTTGAATTTTAAAACGCAAATGTAAATATGGTTTTTCATTTTTGTGAAATTGCTGCAAAATTATCTTATCTGAATAGTAAATACATCAATAAAAATCAAGCAAGAGTTCACATTCACCTGTAGATGTAATCCAGAAGGCTCCCAGTTCGATTCCTAGTAAGGAAACCGGAAACGTATTTTTTTTTTAATTTAATTTTTTAGTTTTTTTAGACGTAAATCAAATGATATCGTATGTTTTTTTTAAATTCCTATATTGTTTGATTTTTTTTTAATCTAAATATTTTTTAATTGAAAATTGGTTGATCGCTAATAAAGAACTTTGGAATTAATAATGGAGATAAAACTTTTTAAAATTATATTATATCTACAATTCTAATAAATGGTTTTTATTTATATAAAAAATAAATATTTATGAAAAGAGAAAATTAAACAACCATTGTTATATTCCCATGTGGTCTAGTGGCTAGGATACCTGGCTTTCACCCAGGAGGCCCGGGTTCGATTCCCGGCATGGGAACAATTTTTTTTTAAAAAATTTTTTTTTTCAAACAAATTTTTTTTCACTACGAAATTAACCTTAAAAGCAAAAAATTATAAAAAAGATTTTCATACAATTTAAAAATAAAAAACAATAAATTATTCACAAATTTTATTTATTTCATTTTTTTAACAGAAAAAACGTTTTTTAAATTCACTTATATTACAAACCATAACACTTCTCTAACCCTATAAATTACAAAAAAACCACTCATCACCAACGCATAAAACTTAATCGTGAATAATTAAATTAACATTTATTACTAATCCTGCAATGCAGGCAAGTTGAGTCAGAGCAAGCGAACATCCCCACTCGATCTAGGTCAACCCTGACAAAGCCGGCGGGCAGACAAACCAGAGTCATTACATCAGTGAGTGAGTTACCAAACAACCGAGCAGTTGGCTCTCCTTGTATAATCACATTTATCAATCACTTCAACTTGTTAATCATGGTTAATCACTGGATTTACATTTCTATCATCTATATCTGCATTTCTGGTAAGTTTTCATAACATTTTTTTGCTTTTTTCACATTTTCTCCTTCAATTTCATTGAAAAAAGGGTGTGGTCAGTTGTAATGGTCCACAGTAATGAGAATATAAATAATAGAGTATGCTGCATTGATTACATAACTGGTTCATACAAGAAAATGGTGTCTTGGTTCATTCTTTTAATGATTTCTTTGTTTATTCTCACATTTGGTGATCAGATTTGCTCATTTTTGATAGCCATTTTATTTTTATGTTATGTAGTCATTTATAGGTGTGTTTGGCATGTGAATAGTGGTGAATCAGCATAAACCACAAGAAATTCTTCTCACATGTGTTTGGAATTTTCATTACAGGTCGAACCTCGTTATTACGAACTCGCTTATTGCGAATTCCTCGTTTTAACGAATTTTTAAAAAAGTTTGGTTGGATTTCTATCCATTCATTCAATGTTAAAAAATTCGGATATTACGAACTCTCGATATTGCGAACAGATTTGACGGTCCCTTCGAGTTCGTTATATCGAGGTTCGACCTCATTTATTCCTCATTTATTCCTTATTTCAATTGTAATAAAGTAGAAAAGGTTAAACTTTAAAGAGGGGATTAGTTTTAAAAAAATAAATGAAAAAAGTATTTATGTTTTTAATGCATTGTAATAATAAATTAATAAAATACACACTTTTTAGCTAGATTTTAGCTTAGCTAAATGTCCTCCAATGTCAACTTTAATGAGTTTTTTTTAGTTATTAATATATTTAAATTTATTTTATGTTCCTATGTTGTTGTCATTTAGATGTTTTTTAGTTTAAGAATGGGCTTTTTATGGCTTCTGGCGTTTCTAAGCCACATTTAACCTTTGGATTACTAAGCCAGGTAAAATGATGTGCGCAAGAAGAAAAAAATTTGTAAACCAATTTTTGTGTAAATAAGTTGGTCTGTTGTTCTATAAAATTTCTCCATGGTAAGATATTATAAGTTAACACCTTCACTGTTATAATAATCACAATTTTTCATTATTTTAATTAATAAAATAGAGATAGAAATTAAAATAAATAATAAAAACACCCAACAACTACCCTCAATAGCATTAAAGTCGCGGTAACACACCAAATTGCCTGAATGAGTTAAATATTTGAATTTCATTTTAATGCTAGCCATAAAATTCCATTATTGCAAAGACAAAATGGCAACCTGTTCAATCGTTTTGTATTTCACGCATCAGGCTTGCTCAGTGTCTGCACTCGCAGCAAAATTGGTTCAGCAGATAAACCCAAATAGGTATGTATATAGAGACATACCTTTAAAGGTAGAAACGATGTCTCCCACATATACCTTAAAGCTTTTTATACCTTTTTTGTTGAGAGTATGGGTCAAAGTACTGTAGATCCAGGATGGATAAATTATCGTGCCGAATATCACTATCACAGATTAAGATTACTTATGTAACAGGGCTAGCACTACTTACGATCATTTTTTTACGTAAGTTAATGCTAAGCAAAAATTGGAATTCTCGAAAGAATTCTTACGCAAATTCCTAAGTTAAAAAAAGAGTTTACTTAAGCATTTTCCTAACAATTGTTTTTTTCCCATAGAAAATTTTACTTACGCAAATATTTAAGCAAGAATACAATAATGAGTTTACTTAAGATTTTGCGTACAAAATTCTTAAGTTTTGACTTATGCAAAAACTTAGGTTAGTTTTTGTGAATACCAGCCCAGTTCCTTTAATTTTGAATATAGGCATAGAATAGGCATTGCTCCATCTACCTGAATCACACATTCAGGAAGGAAATGATCCATTTAGGAATTTAGCTATTATATGGGCAAAAGCCTATAAGCCTCTTATTTGTCGCACGACCCAATTTTGTTATAAAAACCTACCTAAAACTTAAAACTGTATTAACTGAAAAAATTATATGAAACCAGAAGTTAATAAAATCCAACTTAATTTCATTCTGATACAACCTCCAAATTGACATTAAAAACGACTTCATTATCTTTCAGGGGTACACAACGATGCAAATCACTTGAGCGAAGTTAAGGAATACTTAAAAGGCGGGCAATGTGGACCTGAAGTTGTTCTTGGAGGAATAATTCGCGACTACGATAGTTGTATTAGAAATGCAATTTCTGAAATTTGGACCGGCTTTTATGAAAATGATGGTGGTGTTAAGCTAAGGGATTCACTTTGCAGGTTGGTGAATTAAACTAGCACATTTCACTCTTGTCAAAAATGGTCTAAAAATATGCAGTAAAATATGGTGATTTTGCTATTAAGTCAAGAGAAGGTTTATAATATTACCTAAACATTGTAACGTGTGTATTTTCTTTTGTAGAACGGGCACGTTGACGGCGTGTATGTCAAACACAGATTCGAAGCTTCGGGATTGTTATTTGCCTGAGAAGAAAGATGAGGCTTTTGTCTATGCACTGAGGTCTACAAATGAAGCGGTGTCAAACTATTTGTGTCTCGATGATGCAAAAGAGTTGAAAAGTAACTTGAAAATTCAAACATAATAATTCATCTTAAATCTAATTAGAAATTATCTTACATTAATACAAATTACATAAAATCTAATAAAAATAATCTTAACCGCTTGAAATCATTGGTGATGCCTGATACAAATCAGCAAATAGCAAATCATCACATATTTGTTTAATTACTTTTTTCATCTGATATAGGACTCCTGGAAATTGATGCAAAAAATTGCATTAATAGTGTAATAGACCCTGTCAGAAGGAAATGTGGAGAAGATGCTGAAATTAACAACATCAACGACGTTTGGTTTCAGAAATCTTTTACTTCTGAAAACTTTTGCATGTAAGTACAGTCTGTGATGGGTAGGTAGATACATAGGTACAGTAGATAGGTAGAATTCCCACTTTATACAAAGTGTTGTTTATTGTTCGCCTAATTTCAGCGAATCTACCAAATGATCCATAAAAAATTTAAGTTAGCCAAAAAATTTCATGGGTTTTAAGAATGGGTGTTAATGGGAATAACCATCAATAGTTACAAATTTACTATTAGATTGTTATCGATGTGCTGATAAGAGGAAGTAATATCTTGAGCGCGAGTCGTCGGCAACAGTAATTTTTGATTTATGCTCAAAGTAGACAGTAATAAACTTTAAACCAGTTTACCGATTCCTGTTTGGGTACTGTTCGTAGAAAGACGGATACAGGTCTTCTGTTTCCGGCTTCCGAGGTCTCCACCGAGTAGGAGGCAGAGAAACCCCAGTCCTCGATGCACTGATAGAACGAGTGAAACAAACACAATTTTCATGGAGTGTGGCTTTATTCCTAAGCCAGCTGAACTTTGCGCATTCGTGATGGTACGCCTTGCTCCCAAGCCACGTGGGACCAGAGTAAAGAATCCCCCGCCTTGCATCTCATCTCAACCAGCAGTGTCGACACTCGTGTCCCATTGGCATCGTCATATGCCATTAGGCCTGATCAAGCGCTGCATGCGGATAATGAACCACGTTGCGTGCTGATGCACTCAACATGGTTCGTTAACCGCAAGAGTTCTCTCCGCAGGCTGCTCTCTGCCGTCCCATTACACCTCGCATTGGCCTAGTGGCCAATGGTAATGCCTGCACATGGTAATGGTAATGCCAATGGTAATGGTGGTCACACTCCATCTATCTTTTTTTCCTTGTATAAAAAAAGGCTTTTGCCCAGTGTTTGCTGTCCAATAGCTCAGGTCCATCTTTGATTTCGCAGAAAATTGGGAACAAGGGACTAAATTTGGGAAAGTATTTGCTGAAGACATTGAATATTCCTATGACTGAACTGAGAAATTGATTGTGACCGCCGGTGACCCACCGGTCGGCACTGTCTGTCGTACCGCTTGGGATTGATCACAACTGTACTCTCTTAACCGGAAGTACGTGACCAATCCAAGGTGATAAAGCAAGGTACGGAAACGCCTTGCAGGGAGAATCCTTCCGGCAACTGAAGTCGCAACACCAGATTCGTTCTTTGCATGCAGATGTTTGCCAAACCCCAGTGATAGAATGGAGAAGTGGGACGCAAGTGTCGATACTGCGGGTTGAGACGCGATGTAAGCCGCCAAAGGGGATCTTTATCGCTTGGCCCCGCCGATGCTCCGGCATCGGCGTGGGATCGAGACGTACCAGTCACGGATACACGCGGTTCGCCGGCTTAGGAATAAAGCCAACACCATGTAAAGAACTCGTATTCGTGTCACTCACTTATTAGTGCATTCCTCGGTGCACTAATATAATAACCGGGGATCTCCAGCTTCCTAGGGCCGAAACCCCGGAACCCGGTCACATGATGACTAATGGCCACTTTGTGTAGTGTTGACTATAAATGACATTCCTTAAAGCTTATCAGTTGGATGTACTAGAGATGTCTTTAGAATCAGAATGACTAACAGGACATAACATTCTCAAATTTCCACAAAATAATTATAATTTAAAAATACATTTTTATATTTTTACCATCCTATAATCCTATAATAATCCTCTAATTTATTTTCAGGGCTCGAGGAAAATGGGCAACTTGTGTTTTGGAAATCCTCAACCAGTGTCCTAACAAAGTCTCATATGAAGTGATTGGCAAAACATTCAAAGCTGCATTTTCAAAGTCTCCATGCAAAGACACAATTCATAGCAAATATCCAACCTTAATTGAAAACAATGCAAATTATTTGCTTTATAATTACAGTTTGCTCTTTTTCTCTGTTGCATTTACTGTTATGGTCTCATTTTTGTCTTAAAATGATGTCAGCTCTGAATATATAATTATAGTGCACTTTCTAACGCTTGAAAATGTCATTTACATTTGGGACCAGTTAGTTGTTAGTGTTTATAAGAGTTTGTGATAACTGTTATGATGTAATAAATTAAAACTCCATTGCTTGTCAATTGGATTTATATAGTCAATACTAAATACCTAACAGTTGTACATGCAGTGTACTTTTTCAAATACAAAAGTACTTATGGTGAAATTAGTGAATTGGCCTAAAGCAATGGCTGGGTTAAAGAGGCTCAATTGTCTTGCTATAGTGGTTTGTGAATTCTGTTAAAAAAAATATATAATTATATTTAAAATTTGTTTATCTTGCAACTTTCTTATGCAGGGATTAAATTTTGAAATATTTTTTAATGTTTTTTAATGTTATGAACTAAATTTATTGAAAAATTTTATTGATATTGAGAGAAAATTGTAGAATGTGCAGAAACATGGAAAAATGTAGTCACAAAATATATTAAATTTGCATAATATGCAATTGTTAAAGCCAGAAAAATACTTTAAAAAATTGCTGGAAAATTTGCACCAGTTCTTACTCAGGAATAAAATTACATGGTCAGTTGGATGACCTACAAAAACTAAACAGAATTGAAATAACATTCCAAATTAACAAATCCAAACCCACAAATTAAAAATGTGATTTTTAAAAAAACAACTCTTATCACTCTTGAAAAGTAATGTTCAAACAGATATACCCTTCAAGTGACCTTCAAAAATCATACTTAAATGAAAATTGTATTTGAGAGAATACACTGCTCTTATTAAGCATATAGTCGCAATGTCACATGACAAAAAACTAAAACATTCCATGCTAGGAATCGAACAACTAATGGCTGCATTTCTTAATTCAACAATTAAAATTTCTAATTTATTGATTATATTTATAATAATAACTAAATATTCAATAAAAATGTATAATTTTATAATAAAATGTGATTAGTCATAAAAAGTTGTATACATTCTTTGAAATAAATTGAAAAATGATTTAAATCTATAATCCTCCTGCAGTTCTTTAAATAAATTTATTAAATAAATAAATTTATCAAATAAATTTATTTGATATAAATTGCAATAAAGTTGAACCTTAGCCAAGTGGATATTGAAAAAATCTCAACCGGAAATTAGGTCATAAACATAAATAATAATGAAAAGACAACAATCACAATAGAGTTGAGCTTCACTGAAGAGCCAAGTGATCTGTGGGTACAATTTTAATTCAATGAATAACTATTGGATTCAACTTTGTCTTATCTTTTGGTGTATTGCTGGTAAGCGATGTTTAGATTTTTGCTGTTTCATTGTTTGTCTGCAAAGTTTGGAAGTTTTAGTTTTAAAAAAACAAGTGAATGGCTTCACTGTATAGCATTATGTAATTTTGTGAAACATAACAAACAATAGAATTAATTTTTCCTGCATAAATTAATGCAAGAATTTCTAAAACAACAACTTCTAAAACTGACCTTGATAATGTCATGTTAACACAGACCACAATTAATTTAAATTGAATGAATCAATTAGCTTCATCTACCCACAGACTTGCAGCTACAATGAGTTTATTGTATTTTTCTTAAGTTTATTTTGTTATTTAGTTATATAAGTTGAATTTCTTTTGTTGAAGTGGTTTTGTAACATTTTTATGTCATTTTAGGTGTGTGTAATGATGTGGACCACGCGAACGAAGTCAGAAAATATTTAAAAAATGAGCAATGTGTGAGAGACAAAGAGTTTAATTTGGAAGCAGAAATTTATAGATACGACAGTGTGACCGCCGGTGACCCACCGGTCGGCACTGTCTGTCGCACCGCTAGGGGATTGGTCACAACCGTACTCTCGTAAC
>JAQIXT010001994.1:0-12675 GCA_034700445.1 Stenotaenia linearis
ATATTGGTCATGTAATTTAAACAGCTTAATTTTAAAGATAAATTTTATCAAGAACACATTTTATTAATCAATACATACTGTACATTAGCTTTTACATAACTGCTTATTTGTTAAAATACGTCTTTAAATTCACTGAAAATTGACACACAATGACCAGTTCCAGGTTTAAATACATTCCAAATACTTGCCTAAAGAAATATTACAAAGTTAGAAAACTTTTTTGTAAATGTTTAAAAAAATCTTACTTCTCTTTCTTTGCATGTAAATCCCAATTTGCATTCACACATCCATCTCCCTCCACATGTTTTACCTTCTTCTCTTAAGGACAAGCAACTGAATTGAAATTTAATACAAAGTCAAGTAATTAGTGATTTTGACTGTTAAAGTGATAATTTTTTAGATCACAAGCGGCTATTAAGACATTGTAGTGTTATCCGGAAATAATTAGTGCGCTATTGGGAGAAGAACATCCAAGCAGTGCAAATATAAATTTCCAGTAGCAGAGATATAGAAATTCTATGTGAAATCTATATAGAAATTGCAAGAAATATTACCTTCTAGTAACTTCAAACCAAAGTATTTTAATCGGTTTACAGCATTCGTTGACTCCGCAGTCCATCTCTGATTGGCAAGCATTGGCAAAGAAACTTGTCAACTTTAAGTAGAAAAATATATTTTTAATATAATGAGGTGTGAATAAGTGAAATTGAAATGTACTTACTAAAGTTAAGCAGAGAATTGTGAAGAATATTTTTTTCATATTGGTATTATTGGCAGTAAGTGGTACAGTACTTGGTCAGTGGAGAATTGAGAGTGGGGAAAGTTGGTTTACAATCAGGTTTTATGTATTTGGATGGTCAAAGTTTGAAGTTTGGAAATTTGTTTCAAGAAATTATTAATTGATTAAAAATGTTTGGATGTGGAACATTTGATATGCAGTTTGTAAATGTTGGAATTGGATCACAGGAATTGAAGATCGTGGATTTGATATCTCTTTCCGTTTCATAAATAAAAACAATGAATGAGGATAGGAAGTAGAGGAATGAATCAAAATTCTAGTTTGTTTATTGGAATTGCTTTTGATTTTAAAAGTAAAAATTGAAAGTAGGGGGAGATGGAATCTGGTTGATGTGTAATTAGATCGATAATTTCCAACTGGAATTTGATTAATGTGTAATTATTTCGACAAAATTCAATAGAAATTTGGTCATGAAAATTCAACAGAAATTTGGTCATCAAAATTCAACAGAAATTTGTTGACACTTTTTGTATAGAAAATTCATTTTATCGATAACTCATTTTAAGACCTATTCTGCATTCTGCACTGCAAGAAAGATCAGATTTCAAAAAAACTTCTATAAAATAAATTTAAACGTTTAAAAAAATCTACCAGAAAAGTTTCTATACAACAAATTTAATTATTGTAAACTTTTGAAAAAATCCAGTTTTTTCTTGCAGTCATAATGATGTAATAATTGTTTAATTACTGAATCTCCCATTGATAAAAATGATTCATGTCTTTTTATGTCTTCTTCAAGGATGTAAAAATGTTGTCTTCATTGTTTTGCCATCTGGATGTTATTTTCCCTGTCACTTTGACAGATAGAAATAACAAAATAGAAAACAAACATAACTTATCATTCTTATTATCACATATGGAATTTTCCATTCTGAAATCAGAATGAGTACTTTATCCAATGTCATTTGGATTCCTTAAAAATAAACTAGTGTTATATCATGTAATTCAACACAGGTTTAAATGAGATAAGTTTTATTAAGCAAAGCTTATATTGCATTTACATAACTGCAAGAACTGATATCTGCTTATTTGACTTTAATTCCGCTCAGAACCGAAACGCAATGTCCCGTTCCAATTTTGAATGTGTTCCACATACTTTCCTAAATTGAGAATTTTAGTATTAAAAATTAAAATTATTCTTTTAATCTTATTTTAATGTACCTCTCTCTTTTGGCAAGTATATCCAAATTTACAATGACACAAATAATTCCCTTCGCATGTTTGGTCTTTGTCTCGCAGAGTCGAGCAACTAAAATTAATTTTTAAAATATTGTAACTTTTTATTTCAAATTTTTTTAAAATTTATCTTAATTTTAATTATATCATGAAATATTTGTAATGTATCGAGAATATCCTGAAATTGAACTTTCCCGAAAATAAACTTTTATAATAATTATTAATAATATAAAATTACTTCTAAGTGAAAACTTTACAAAAAACCAACATACACGTTAAAAAAGCGTAAAAAACCATCATGGATGAAGTTTTTACTGCATAGTTTGCAACTTACTGCAGGACAATCAAGTGAAAGCTTACCTTTCGATTCCAATATTTCTTTTACAACATTCACCTACTCCGCAAACAGTATTCTTGCATTCACCATCAGCAGCGTAAATGCTCGCCAACTGAAATAGAAATACATTTTTTTTAAATATCATAATATGGTAAAAAATTAAAATATTTACCAAAGTGAAGGTGAAAACAATAAAAAATATTTTCATCATGATGTAAGAAATGTCTGTTGCTACTGAATTGTGTGTTGGGACTGGAAAAGTTTGGTTATCAAACCTTCGTATATTTGAACTGTCCAAGTTTGAAGGTCGAAAGTTTCATCTAAAAAATTAAATTTCACACAAGATGGTCTATTTGATACCAGTGATTTTCAGTTTGTGATTTTGTTTAGCCTTGGAGGTCTATGTAATTATGTTTGAAAAGTATATGGTGAAGAAATTTCTGCTTTTTTTTCCTGTATAAGAAATTGTCAAGGACAAGGTGATTTCTGGGTAGTTGAATAGTCCCCAGGCTATATTTCTACACAGGGTGTCCAGCAAGTCCTTTGACTTTGAATTATCTGCCAAACAGTGCTTGATAGATGAGAATGAGGAATTTAGCAATAGGCTATCCAATTCTGGCCTCCAATTTGACTCCGGAGGTCATCTGCAAGGTCATTCATACCGTAACTCTTAAACGATATGAGATAGAGAAAAAAAGTCAATTACAAAGTTGTAGAGCATCACTATATTAGTTTAAATGATTTTACTTTGATCTGGTGTTGAGAAAGGTTTTTGAGAAAAATAGGATTGAAGTTTCATCAGCAAGCAAGCAAACATACGGTTCCGTTGAATAGTAAATGAGAGTGAAAAGTCTTGATAATAATCCTAAAAAGTTTTAAATGTGTTGATATACTCCTGCTACTGTAGACTGAGTTCAGCATTGTATTTGATGTACCTCAGCATGACCATCGCAATTAACATTGGAAAGTGAACATGGGCACTGGCAGAGAGGTGCAAGGTGGTGCAAGTGCACCACTTGCACCACCTCAGTGCACTTGCACCACCTCAGCTCTTGAAATTTTCAAATTTTTTAAAGAGTTTAATTTTTTAAACTAATGCTTGACAATTATTGGTTGTTGAGCATTTGGCTAAAAGCAATGCAATTGCTATTGCAACTCAATTTTCTCAACTTGCTGTGATTGTCTGCACTTCAGTACTCACGAATGTAGCTCTCTGCTCACCATTGCACCTCAAAACGAAGTTTTGCATCACACCTTGAAAAAATTCCTGGCAGCACCCATGAATGTAAAAACAAGATTCAATCCATCTTTATAAATGAGATCGGCTAACGTTGCTGATGAAGTGGTGTATACACTTTCTTAACCATGTTGAATTGGTGGGATGATTGTTAAGATTTTGATGTTCACTGAACATCCAATGGACATCACAGCCTGTGAGGCACAGTTTACAATGCCTTGAAGATGTTGCATTCTGAAAACCAATTGGAGGGGAGGGGGGATGCATTGTTGAGGTTAAGGGACATACATGAAACGCCATTTATAAGACTCGGAGGATTTCAATGTCATTTTGAAATGCTTAAAAATAGATGATTTGTGAAATCATTGTCAAGTTTGGGTTAAATAACTTTTATTAAGCAATTCTCTTATATTCCCTCTACTACAAAAAACAATTGGTCTGTTTCCATCAGGAAATTTGGACAAAAAGCAAATGGAAACCAATAGAAAACACATGGAAACCATATGAAAACCAAGTGGAAACCATTAATTTACCAATGAAAACCAATAATTGATCAATTGGGACCAATAATTACCAATTGAAACCATTGACTGGCTTCCAATTGGTATACTGGTGTATGGTTTGCAACTGGTTTAAGTTGGTGAATTAATGGTTTGTATTGGTGAATTAGTGGTTTCCACTTGGTTTTCAAATGGTTTCCATGTGTTTTATATGGTTTCCATTTGCTTTTTGTCCAAGTTTCTTGATGGAAACGGACCAATTGTTTTTTGTAGTAGGGATTACAATCACGTAACTGATTATTTATTTCCATATGTCAAGTGGCTTAGACAACACACAATGTCCCTCTCCAAGTTTGAACACATTCCATATACTTTCCTAAATTGAGAAATTAAATTTAGTTGAATTGTTTTAAATCTTAAATCTCAATATACCTCTCTTGCTTTGCATTCATATCCTGCTTCACACCCACACAAAAACTTCCCTTCACATGCCTCACCTTCACTTTGCAGAGCCCAGCAACTGAAAAGAAATAAATCAAATTCTTCCAATACTTTCTCACTGCAAGAATTACACTTGTGAACAATTATAGTTACATAAAAAAATAATATGGGATGCCATAACATACTTATTACAGTAATTCAGCAAACTTTAATAATTCAGCAAACTCAGTAAATTTTTTTAAATCTGATATTTCTTGCAGTGTCTTTTATTTTGTTATTTATTTTTGTTATTAATTTTCAAACTCACTTTTCAAATCCTAAAGTTCGTTTGCAGCATGCGTTATGTACACAAACAGTGTATATGCATTCGTTGGCATGAATGCTTGCCAACTACAAATAGAAATACCGTATACACATTTAAATATAATAAATAATAATAAATGAAATATCTTACCAAAGTGAAGGTGAAAACAATGAAAAGTATTTTCATTTTACAATTGTAAGTACAGTAGTTCAGTAGTTGAATGGGAAATTCAGACTGGAGAAAATTGATTATCAATCAACTTTTATGCATATTAACTGACCTAGTTTTTATTAAATTTCACAAAAGTTGTATATTTGATACTGTTGTCAATATCTCATTTTTTGTTTATCTTTGATAACTTCCCCAACTTTAATTAATTGATTAATTTCCATGTTCCTGGTTGAGTATGTCAAGGAGTATGTGCTGCTGGATATTTCTAAGAAAAGATTGTCCAGCTTCCTGAATGTGTAATAAGTTCAATAATTTTCCAATGACTTGGATTTCTTGGAACTAGATTTTGATTCTCTGCTAAAAAAATCTACAAAATATCTAGTTTTTTGGCTGATTTGTAGTTTTTAAAAAAAGTTTTTCTATTTTTTCAAAATTAAACTGCAGAAAATCTGTAGACTTTGAAGTAAAAATGTATAAAATCTGTAAAAAATCTATAAAATCGGTCAGAGCTTCAAAAAAAACTTTAAATAAATTTCAAAAAAATGCAGATAATCTTTAGATTTTTTTAGCTGGGTTCAGAATATCTCGACACTCCTCAGAAAATTTAATGAAATTGTTATATTTTTTACTAATTTCTGTTTTTATGTTATTTATTATTAACTTAGTGTGCTTCGTTTTCTGTCTCGGTCAGTATTTGCATATAATTAAGTAATAATAATAAGTTCAAAATTTCAGTTTATTCATTATAATTTTTTATATTCTTGATCTCCAAGTACAAAATTTTCATTACAAAAATATAAATTCCTTCTTAGAATTCGATGACTGTACGAAGACTGGAAAAAGAAATAACATAAATTTATATCAATTTATCTAATAATTTACAAACCTTTTGCCTGCATGCATTAAATCAAATGCCTCATTGATTTTTTCCAACGGACGAACAAATGTGATGAATTCATCCACTTTGATTTTCTTATTCATGTATCTTTCGACCAATTCGGCAACTCCGTCTTTACCTTTCCAACCTGAAGCAGAAAGAAAATTTGTAAAATTTACAAAATTTCAAAACAAATATAAAAATCTGCAAATTTTCTGCGTAAATTACTGAAATTTGCAATTTATTTTGCAAAATTTACCCCCAAAAGCCGATCCCATCCAGGTACGTCCGGTTATAAGCTGAAACGGAGCGGTCGATATCAATTGACCGGAAGCAGCGACTCCAATGATCACAGATTTGCCCCATCCTTTATGGCATGCTTCAAGCGCTGCTCGCTATTTAATAAAAATAATTTTCATAAAATAATTTTTTAAAATTTTTTCTTTATCAAACCATTGTTGTAGTATTTCCAATACACTCAAAAGTATAGTCTAAACCTCCATCGGTCATATCAATGAGCACTTGCTGGATTGGTTGGATATGGTCGTTCGGATCGATGCATTCGGTGCATCCAAATTTCATGGCTAAAATTAAATAAAATTAATTTCTTTTCCAAATTTTTTTTTTTTTTTTTTTACCAGTTTCAAATTTATCTTTATTAATATCAATTCCAATTATTCTTTTAGCACCGGCTTCTTTGCATCCCATGACTGCGGCCAGACCGACACCGCCCAAGCCCCAAACGGCGACGTTGCTGCCGGCTTCGACTTTGGCGGTGTTCAAAGCCGCACCATATCCAGTTGCTATTCCACATCCCAAAAGACAAACTTTCTTCAACGGTGCATCTTTGTTTATCTAAGTGATAGAATAATTTGTTAATGATTTATAAAAGTTGGGTTTTGGTTGAAATTGGTTATGCATTTAATAAGAATTTGAGGGTTTTTGTATCTAAATTGAGCCTAATTGATTAGATTTTGATTAATTGATTGAAATTTATAAAATTTGATCAATTTTAGAGCTAAATTCAAAGATTTTAGCTAACTTTAGAGCTAAATTCAATGATTTTATTCAATTTTAGCCTTAAATTCAAAGATTTTAATCAATTTTAGCCATAATTTCAAAACTTTTAGTTAATTTTAGATCCAATTTATAAAATTTCAGTCAATTTTAGACTCAAACTGCAAATGCAATAAACTTTAAACCAAATTTCATGAAATTTTAGTCAATTTTCAATTCAATTAACAAAATTTACAATTTCAAACCAAATTTACACACAAATGCATAACTCCATTTCACACATTCCCCACCACTTTACTTTGCAAACTGAAATCTCAGGCAAAACAATATATTCACTAAAAGTTGAGCATCCCATATAATGATATAACACTTTCCCGTTACACGAATACCGAGAACTCCCATCAGGCATAACTCCTTGACCTTGAGTCAACCTAAACATCAAATATTTTATCTTAATCTCAAAAGATTGACTGATAAAAATTCCAAAATGAATTTTAAAATAAAAAAATCACCTAATCTTCGAACACAAATTTGTTTTTGGACTTTTGCAGAACTTACAATCCCCACATTGGGGCACATAAAGTGGGATCACGTGATCACCTAAAATTAACAAAATTAAAAAAATCAAAATTTAAATTAAAATTAACTTAAAAAACACAAATTTCACCTGGAACAAGTGATTTAACTCCTTCACCAACACTTTCGACGATTCCCGACCCTTCATGGCCTAAAATAACAGGAAATTTCCCTTCTGAGTCGCTGCCACTCAGTGTATAAGCATCGGTGTGACAAACACCGGTTGCTGTAACCTGTTTTTAAGTAATAAATTTAATTATTATTAAATTTTTGTTTATTTAAAAAAAATTTACTCACTTTAATGCGAACTTCGCCGGCTTTTGGTGGATCAACTTGAATTGTTTCAATTGTTAACGGCTTTTTAGCTTCCCATGCAACTGCCGCTCTACATTGGATTGGCTGTAATAAATAAAATGAGTTTATTTTATTTAATAATAAATTATTTGCATACTTTTCCACTAGTATCTCCCTCAGCCATGATTAGTGAAGTCTTGATTGAAGCACCGTACGGAGTGGTACGGCGCTGCGGGTAGTAACCAAATATGACATCATAAAGATTTAACAAAACTTAAGTTTAGAAGATTTTACACTAATTTATCTATTTTTTCAATTTATTAAAATTAAATATTAAAAAGTTTTTATATTTAGTAATTTTGGCTAATAAAATTGAATTTTCCCAGAATTCCCACGCTTGTTGCGCCTTCTTCACTCCAGTACGGAGCCTCGTACGGGCCTCCAGACTAAGTTACTGGTATTTTCAAAATTTTCATCCCTTGAATACGGTGGACCATATTAGTTAGTCCACCGTATGGAATGACCCGATCTTTCTAATTCCAGAAATTGGCCCAACTGACGACGGCTAGCGGGCAGATGGCAATAGAAACTGAAATGATGATTTTGTCTGAAAGCCGTTTAGTTCATCAGGCTGTGATGACTTTAAGCTATAATCAACTAGATATTTTAGCAAAGAAATTTTTTCCCAATCAATGAGAAAAGTAAAGTACAATAACAATCCAAAATGGTGCAGCTTCTCTCAGGCCCTAGTGACAGTTGTGTGACTCATTTCAGGTTGCCATTTAGCGTTTGCTGCAACTATTATTATTTTATTCTTATTATTGCTAGAATTTGTATTTAATATTTATTGTGATGCCACAAAGCTTCTTTTTCCAGAAATTTCTCTGGAACAGTATGCTCTCATTCTTGTCCTGGAACAAAGAGGTACCTTGGCAACTGAATTTCTTATTATAAATTAGAGTAAGGTTGAGCTATTAAAGCGATCTTTTTTTCTATATTTCTACTTCTCTCTTCTCTCTCTCCTCACTCTTTTGTGATCTTCAACAAGTCAGCCAGATGGACTCTTCACCAGCCAAAACAGATGGGCCAAACAAGAGCTCTGGCACTTAAGGGGCCACAATCTTTCTTTCTGTCTTACTGGTTTAACAAAATAACAAAATAATACAGATTTGTTGGTTCCATTGATTGTCCTGGTGATCCTAAGCAATACCTACCCCTTTTGTTATCCTTTATTCAGTTCAAAGACTTGGGTTTTGTTAAAATTTTGAAATTATGTAAATATTTGGATTTGAATTGATAATTAGACATATTGTTGATTTGGACTGTTTAGTTTGTTTTGTAATAGGTTGCTTTAGTTAATCTAGCTATTGATGATCTTAAGCAATATTGTATTGCAAACCACATCCAATTTTATAAGTGTCATAACCTTAATTTATTGTCGTAAATTAGCACATATTTTCTGCTGTGTTGGTTCAATAACACTTGCATAATGATAATCAAGTATTACATCACCAAATTTTGTGAAAGTAAAATGTTGTAAAAGAGATGTCAAATATAGAAATAGTTGTAATCTAGCTAAAGCTTCTCCAGCACACTGTCTCCTTCCTGTAAAAGTAACAATTTGATTAATTTTAATGACATACGATTATCTGCATTATTTACCTATAGAAAAAGGAATGACATCCTCCACTCGTTTCACTTTATTATCTGCAGTTATGAAACGTTCAGGCATAAATTTTTCTGGCTGCGGAAAAACTTCTGCGTCATTGTGCACTGCCCATAAATTGGTATAAATGCTTGTATCCTTTGGAATGTAATAACCATTGAGTACAGCATCTTCTGTTCCACTAAAAATTAAATAAATATTATTATATAAGATTGTGTGGTATCCATAATAAATGTGCTCAATGTAAGTCTCTTTCAAGAAGAACACCACTGAACAATATCTTGAATCATGAGCTATACTGCAAAAAAAAACCCAGCTTTACAAAATTAAATCTAATGTAAAGTTATATTAAAAGTCATAACTTTTCAATGTGTTGTTTTCGTATGTAAATGCATTGGATAAAAGTGATATTTTCACACTTTTACAAGAATGCAAATCTTATTTTAAAAAATCTTGTTTGTGGTAATTAAACTTTATTTACATGGATGGGGGGTCCAGGGCGGGAGCCCCCCCCCCCCCTTGTTAGGCTAGGATGCTGGGATGGCAAAAAAATCGTTTCGAAACACATTCCTTTCGAAAGAAATTGTTTCGAAAAAAATCGTTTTCAAAAGAAATCCTTTCGAAAAAAATTCCATCGAAAGAAATCCTTTCGAAAAAAATTCCATCGAAAGAAATCCATTCGAAAATAATCCTATGCCTCGTTTTCTTCAATTTCCAATAAGTAAAAGTATAGATTCACAGCGAGCTTTTCATCATTAACAATTCTGTAAATTTACTTTTTTTGCAGTGTACAGTGTATTTATGTTCATCTGATATTCTCAGCAGAGATTAATTCAGGATATAAGTTACAAACTCACCAATGTGGATCACTTAAAGGTGCAATTGATGCAATTCTGCCAATTTCCATAATTGTAGCTTCTGTATACGGCATTAACTTTTGATCAAACATTGATGGCATTCTATCTTTTCCAATCACACTATCAATTTCTATTTGCACTTTTTTTTGAACTTCTGGATGCTTTATTAAGTAAAGTAGAGCCCATTCTAACGTTACACTTGTTGTGTCACTTCCAGCAATGAATAATTCACAAAGGATTTGAACTAATCTGACATCTACAAAAATGAACTTGAAAGTTATCTTTAAATGTTTTCCAACTGATTTACAAACCACTATAAACTTCTTTATTTGCATTTGATCTCCATGCATTAATAAAATTTTCTGTGTTGTTACTGCCAGGCTCGCTTTTGTTGTATTTTTTAACTTCATTTTCTATTTGCTTATAAAACAAAGCTCCTGCACATCTAAAATAATATTAAATTATAATTTTGATATTTAGCTGTAATAAAAAATTATTACTCAGGAGTTTGAATTCCAAATAATTTTACAAGAAACTGTGGCAAATGACTGGACCATTGATCTATTCCAACAGAATTTATGTAACTTTTGGATAAATGTAAAAGTTGCTGAAAATCTTTATCATTGTAATTTAATCTCTTTCCAAATAGAATTGAAAAAATTATATTGGTCACACTCATAGTAAGCAGTGGACGTACATTGGTTGGCTGTCCTTTAAGCTTGACAATTTCTTCAATTACACATTGAATTTCATCCTGAAAATATGAATTCAAAGTAGCTTTTGATTGTAAGAATTGTGATTTAATTTACCTGAATTTTTGGTTCTAAACTTGTTTTTCCCATTCCAAAATCACGAAGTGTTGTTATAATAAACTGTCTGATTTTATTGCGAAGAGAACCATATCCTCCTACTAGACCTAATAACAGTTATTAGGTCAATTGATGTCAATCATCATTAGTTGACTATAAAAAATTTGTACTATTCAGAAAATTACCTTCTTCTGGACCAAACTTTGTTATTACTCTGAAATTTGGTGGTCTTTCTTCAAATATTTTATTTTGCAATGCTTCTTTAATTAGTTTAAATGATGATAAAACAACTACCTGTTCCCCAGGGATGTAAATCCTAGTTTAAAATGGATTAAAAATTTATAATGCATTTAATGCTATAGTATATACTTACATAAATATGTCTCCATATTTTTTTCTAAGTTTACTAAGAGTAATGTGAGGTTTGTTGCCTAAAAAGGGCAAATAGCCAAAATATGGTAATCCTTTTGGTCCTGGTGGTAGATTTTTGGGGCATTTTAAATAATTATAAATGAGCCACAAAAATACTGTTACAAATGAAATTAGCACAGTATTAATCAAATCACTTAACATTATATGAAGAGTCTAGAGCTCAAACGAGCATTGGAGTATAATCAAGAATAGATTAGAGACAATGTATTTATGTCTCTTAATGTCTCTTATCTATTCTTGGTATAATGTCCTGAGTTCAAATGATATCTGTTTACTTTTTTCCTTAGTATCAATCATTATCACTAAATATTTTATCAATTTTGCTGAGTTAACCTGATCAAAGCTAATTAAACAGAAATATCACAGAAATTACAGAGAAGATTTAGATAAATATTTGACTCTCTATGTGGTTTAGCATGTTTCCCACGTAAACATTTTGTGTAGGATCTTGTAAGAAATGTGAACTTTTTGGAATCTTATGAATCCCTACTACAAAAAACAATTTGTCTGTTTCCATCAGGAAATTTGCATAAAAGGCAAATGGAAACCAATAGAAACAACATGGAAACCATTTGAAAACCATTAATTCACCAATACAAACATTAATTGACCAACTTAAACCAGTTGGAAACCATACCCCAGTACACCAATTGGAGGCCAGAGAATGGTTTTAATTGATAATTATTGGTCCCAATTGGTCAGTTATTGGTTTTCATTGGTAAATTAATGGTTTCCACATGGTTTTCAAATGGTTTCCATTTGGTTTCTATTGGTTTCCATTTGCTTTTTGTCCAAATTTCCTGATGGAAACAGACCAATTGTTTTTAGTAGTTGGGAATCATACAAGAAAACATTGCTTTTTTCTTGTAAGAAATAAATCTTATAAGACGAGTAGTTTTTTTTCTTATAGAACATTGACTTCTTATAGGCCATTTAATTTCACGTATGACATTATTTATGTGTTCTTACAAGAATTAGTTAAAATAAAAAACTAAATCTTTTATCTTACATGAAAATATTATCATACAAGAATTTTAATGCTTACAAGATATATATCCTATAAAATAACCTTATCATATCAGAATTTTGATGCTTACAAGATAACAATGCTATGAAATAACTTTATCACATAAGATTTTGATTCTTATTTTCCAAATAACTTCTGTGGAATTTTTTTATGTG
>JAQIXT010001995.1:0-12669 GCA_034700445.1 Stenotaenia linearis
AAAAAATGTATAAATATAATTTCAATAATGTGTTTTGATCATTTTACTTTGACGTGACTTGCAATGTCCAGGTTGACCTTCAGTTAATATTGATGATGGCTTTCTTGAGTCAACGTTGTCAAATATTTGTTTTTCTTCTGGCTGGTTGGATTTCGACGATTGAAGTTCTGCATAGCTTTCTTTGAAAGGACGCCCTTCAGTTAGTTGTGCAACCTTGGGTTGAGTGAATTTTGATACAATTGCTGTCGTTTTTTTTGTAGTTTTTCCACTTACACCGGAACTGTGTTGTGTTCTTTCTTGTGGTATGTAAATGTGTTCTTTATTATCGGCTTTAGACATAAAGGTTTGTTTAATATTTCTGTTATTTTATATAATTAGTATTTTCTTTTACCGTTTGTTGCTCCAGGCAAAACATTAATATTGCACTTAATGAAAGTTGGTTTGATAACTGTTGTTTTTACGTCAATGTGGCCTTGTTTCGCATCTGTTTCTATGATGGTGGTTCCATCACTAACAGTATTGTCATTTGTAGCCATTGTTGAAAATTTGTTTCTGAAACATTTGATTTCATCATTAAATTAGTGCAATCTTACTGTAGATAAAGTGTAGTCTTGTCACATTCTAATTATATTAAAGATTGCTCGGTTCTATATCCCCTGATGTACATGAGAGGGGAAGTCTGTGAATTCAGTAATTTTGGTAAAATTTCAATGACTTTACCAAACAAAATTCCAAGATTTTAATTAATGTTAAATGATTCAGCCATTTTTGTGACCAAAAATAGAGCCAAATCATGTAACAATTCAACTATTTTTCATGTAAAAATTTCATAAATTTGGCTCAAAATCAGTGATTGGCCAAAAGTATTCGATTTGGAGAGCATCGTTTGAGATAAAAATTACTATTAAATTCATAGATTTAAACTTGATGTTTATAATTACCTTACCTTTTCTATTTCTTTCTTTTAAAACGCTGGATCAATTTCAACAAAATTTCACGTGATAAGAATGTCAATATTTTAAAATGTATTGCAAAATAGCAGTCTTACCAGAGGCTGAATAAAATGCTATTGTTTGCTGTTTGAAGATCGTGGATTTGAAGACCATCTGTTTGAAAAATTATTAAATTAAATTTTAAACTTTATCTTCATAATTACCTAACTTTTTGACATCCTTGCTTTCAAAATTCTTGATTAAAATCAACAGAATTTCGTATGATCTGGGTTTCTTCAGTAACTTTTAAAGTCACATGTCAATCAGACTTAATCACTGTTGTGAAATGAATATATCACTGAATTTTTAGCCGGAAAGTGCAATTGCTTACCAAAATATCATTCACTGTAGTGTTTTTCCCTCAGTGTGAATGTTCTCACTTCCGGGAAATCAAACACTGTAAATGACGTAACCAATCTTATCATTGCACGTGACTTAACAAATCGCAGAAAGAGGGCACAAGCATAAGCTAAATATTCAAAGAAACCCTTGAAATGACTCATTTTTATAAACTGTATTTCCTTTCTAATAATTTGTTGAACAAACTATTAGAAAGGAAACACAGTTTGTAAATATTTTCCATGATGAATTGTAAGAAATAATTTTTTAATTCAAAATAATCCAAAATTGAAAAAAAAAATTCCAAAATTGAAAAAAAAAATTCCAAAATTGAAAAAAAAAATTCCAAAATTGAAAAAAAAAAAAAAAATAAATTCTAGAAAAAATTTTAAAACAATAGAATTTGGAGAAATGAGCGCAATTATTATGAATGGGGGCGCGATTTTTGAGTTTTTGCCTCCGACACGAAAAGGTCTAGCTCCGGCTGTGTGGAGCTTTCCTGTCTCGATTCCTGTAATGAAAAGATGAGATAAAAGATAAAAATAGCCAATTTATGTTTAATTCTTTTTTTCTTTTTTTCTTTGTAGTTATGTTTTTCTTGGCTGGCACTGAACCTGGAAAAGTTTTTGTGGAAAATTGGTGAGGTTTGTGGCCAAATTGTAAAGATACTGTAATTGTGGACATTTTCTTATAAGGAGCAAATGGTTGTCGGTCAGTTTCAAGTAGGTACCGTGAATGTAATTGTGCTATTAAAGGATTATTCGCAATTATTGCACTCCCATTTAAAAAAAAATTATACGGTATTCTGCATATTTTCTACAGAATTTGAAGAAAATCTGTAGAAAAACATTTTAAAAAACTGCAAATCAGCCAATTTTTGTAAAGTCACGTGACGTGCTAGAAATCGCGACATACAGATGTGTTGACTGTATAAGACTATATAACACGGCATAAGTTACAGGCAGAGTTGTAAGCTGAAACGAATAAGCCTACTCTTCTGGAGCCCCATATAATATAACGTCGGACCGATTTCCATATTGCGAAAAGGTAAATTCTTTTTTATTTTACGAAATAGATAAAAATCTACGATGGAGGCAAGACTCGAGAAAGCCAAACAGATTGTCGAAGAACTTTACAATTCACGAGATGAAGACTTGAGCAAAATTATGGTGGTAATCGAATGTGCAAACGGGACTCTCAAAGCACACAAAACAGTGCTGATATCAGGAAGCCAGTATTTCGCAGCCATGTTCGACAGCTATTGCGAAGAAAGTAGAACAAACACCATAAAGTTCCCAGAAACGACCGTAGAAGTCGTGGACGTCATCGTAAGACATCTGTACGACCAAGATTTACCGGACGCGTCGAATCTTTCGGCAGAATCGACACGAGATTTAATACTAGAAGCAGACAAATTGCGGTTGACCGATTTGTTCGAAACTTATTGGAATTCCTACTCGAAATCGGCGATTACGTCCGAAAATTTCATTCCGATGTGGCAACTGAGCAACGTGGTAAACAAAACGGATTTCACGGACGTGCTGATGACGTTTTTGGCGAAAAACGTGACGAAAATAACCAAGAGCGAAGCATTTTTCAACATCGACGAGAACCAACTCTCGAATCTCGTCACGCGGGATTTAGGTAATAGATTGAACAAAAGACAAACGATGGGAATGTTTGAACTAGTTTTGTCGTTTGGATCGACGGAAGACAGAACGAAAGTCGTTGAAAGTTTACTTTCAAACTGCGACGTAAAGAAACTACCTGACTTTTACGTAGCGCGTTTAACGAAGAAACACTTGCCCTACGAAATAGGCAAGCGAATAAACGTCGAAGTTACCAGAAGATGGATTAAATCGCGTACCCCGCCGTGTTACATTCACGTGGCTTACGTCAATTGTGATTTTGATGGATCTACGAGTAGTAAGTTTTCTCTAAAGGCTGAGAGATGGCTGGAAAATGAACATCACATGGATAGCAGGAACAGGAAAACAGCAACAGGATGTGCAAATCAGTGCACAATGAAAATCGGCTTCGAACAAAAACGATACCATTTGAAACTATAAACAATTCTACTAGTTTTTTCAAATTGTTAGACGATAAAGGTTACGTATCATTTTCTAAAGATCAAAGTTCGAGGATTATTTCAGACGAATGTTTTTCTGATTGTAAAAGATTGTTGTTAACGGTGGGAACGAAATTATACTTCGACGTCGACGAATATTGCATCAAAGTTTACGACTCGTCGACGAGTGTTTGTCAGTTGATCGATAAACCTCCGGGAAATTGGAAGTGTTTCGACTGCCCCAGTCAGGTTTTAGTACGTCCTGGATATCCCAGCATCGATATTTATTTTTTTAACGAGAATAACCAGTTGTTGCTTTTTAACACCGAAAGTGAAACGTGGCGTGAAGATGAAGAGTCGGTCGATGCGAATGTAAATTTGAACGATGTCAAAGTTATTACTTACTTTGAAGACGAAGCTTTTATAATTATGATTGACAAATCAAATATTGATCAAATAATATCGGTTTATTCCATGACAGATAAATCCGAAATTACCAAAGTAACCTGCTTACCGAACGATTTAATGCCCTGTGAGCAATTTTTTTTCCTTGATGATTGATGTTAAGTGTTAAGTACAATTATGTTTTGTTTTTCGTTTTCTGTATGTGCTGAATTCGAATTAATAAATTAAGAATAAAACGTGCATTTCATTTCTTAACAAACTTTATACAAAATTATTGTATTTTCTGCCAAAAACCATTTAATAAATAATAATATTTTTATTTAAATATATACAAATATATACAAGCTTTTATGATTGTTGATGACAAATCAAATGTTGATCAATATCCGAAATTACCAAAGTAAACTGTTTATCGAACGATTTAATACCCAGTGAGCAGTTTTTTTTTGTTACTTTTGACGATCTGATTGCTATTAAGTATACTAAGAATTAATAAATTAAGAATAAAGGATGCATTTCATTTCTTAAATCCTTTTTTTAAAACAGAAATTGCAATTGTGGTGATTCTTAGTCCAGTTGGGTCGGGTAAACTTGACCTTTGATTACTTGAAGGTGTTTTCCAGCTAATGTAGTCAAGGTAGAATAATGACACAATTGGTTTAATAAAAATAAGCCTTTATTTTTATTCACAGTTTTCTAACACAGAAAATAAATGATACAATCACAAACTCGATATCCCAAATCGAGCGTAGGAATTAATTCAGCCAATTGAGAATCCCGGCTGAAATAACGGTACAAACTAAGAGCTTGTGGCGTTGTTCAATAAGCGATCGGGAATGAATAGTACTGCCGAGTTCTTGCCGAAGAATTTAGGGATAAATTTAAGTGCGAATTATAAAATAATCGGACATATATATTTGGTAAAATTTTCATATATTAATATTATTATAAACGATACTATTTTAATAATAAAATTACTGCAAAAATATTCAATTTTCAATTGTGCCAATTGTGCATCGCCTCCAATTTTCATCACTTTTATTTAAATAAAGAAAATATAGATTTTTGTAAATTACTGGTATCATTATTTGACTTTCTGTATAAAAAGGTACTGAAAATTGTTTTAATAAATTCTGTTTATTTTCTCGATTTGATTCCGTTCTTTAGCATTTGTCCCAAATAAACGGTTGTCCCGATTAAGCGAAATCCACTATACATCTTCAATAAGAAATGCTTATTAACTTCAAAGCATCGAGCGAAGTCAACAAATTTTTCAATGCACCTACAGTACTTAAATATTACTTGATAGTTTTCCAAGATGGCGCAGATAGCACGAGTTGTTGCGCACATCGTTGCGTTCAACATGAGGACGTAGTCGACTTTTTTTGGTTTTGATTTTTTTGGCGCCCAATTTTTTGGTTTGGCCTAATCGGACTATTGTTGGAGCATGAGACGAGTTCGCGAAAAGCGCCCGAACTATATTAACAATTTTATACGGAATTCCAAGTGCTTGATAAAGTTCCTCGGCGTTCGCTATCATTTCGTCGAAAATCTGCCACGAAATATACCATCGTGTGGCGAAGTAATACAAAACTGTTCAATTTTTTCGAACTGATGAACGTATGTTCCTCTCGTAAATTCCTCTCGTGTCCGTGGGACCCGATTTCCTATCGGAACAAGTTGGGATGCCGGCGTATCGTATCGGAAGAGATTCTGCTGAAAGCCATTCGTCGCGATGGAATGCCGCGATTGGTTGTTCCGAAGTCGCGATTAAATATTTTTCTTCTATCGTTTTGTCGTCGCTGCCTTTGCCGATCACTTTATACAACTCATCGTCGAATTGACTCAACTGCTCAACCTCCTCCATGACCTCCTTCCTCATAAAAAAAGGCGTATACATCGGTTTAAACCCTTTCTCGTTCAAAATCTGTGAAGCCAACTGAATCAACGCCTGCTGCAGAAACACCATCAATTCATCAAATAATATCCTCGTCCACCGGAAGTGACCGCGCCTCGATCTCCGTCCAGAATGTCGATCATTTGTATCAAATCGACGTGCGAATACTTTTTTCGAGCCGTTACGTCACCGTATGTACGTACGACCGTGTTTTCTTCTTCGTCTTGGCTGACCGGTACGCTTTCGTGTAAAATGTTTCCGATTTCCTTTAAACTTTTGTTTCGATCTTTTTCCTCGATTTCCAACTGCTCGTTGCATTGCGTCATCTCGTTGAGCATCAGTTGGATGATTTTTTTGATCTGGGTGATCGTTAGTGGCTGTAACGAATCCATCTTCTCCATAATATCGTCCGTCAAATCCGAATTTTCCCCGTCATTTTCCTTTTTCTTCTTTTTTTCACCGATTATTTTACTGCACAAGTTCTTTAACCGATTCCAATTATCCGCATTATGTCTCAGTTTCCGCCATTTCTGATCGGCTTCCAACTTCCAAGTTGTAAAGGCTAACAAGCGAATAAAGCGATTAGAATTTCCTTGAATTTTTAACGTCAATTTTGACAACATCGAATTTAATGTCGAATTTACAACAATTTACATGTTTGCCCTTAAATTTATCCCTAAATTCTAGGGCAAAAACTCGGCACTACTATTCATTCTCGATCGCTTATTGTTCATTACCTCATCCTCTACTTACATCCATGTCTTCCACCTACTTTTCACACACTTACTTATAAGTGTGTTGCTTTTGTGGCAGTTCACCTAGTTGACAATGTTATTTAGGCTTTTCAAATACTTATTCGACTAAAATACATTTCTCTTATATATCGTCAATCGACATTTTTGTAAAAAAAAAAAAAAAAAAAGAGGATTTAGGAAATGAAATTCACAGTTTATTCTTAATTTATTAATTCCTTCGAATTCAGCACATACAGAAAACGAAAAACAAAACATAATTGTACTTAACACCAATCATCAAGGAAAAAAAATTGCTCACAGGATATTAAATTGTATGGTAAACAGGTTTTGGTAATTTCGGAGTTATCTCTCAAGGAATAAATCGATATTATTTGATCAACATTTGATTTGTCAATCATAATTATAAAAACTTCGTCTTCGATGTAAGTAATAACTTCGGCATCGTTCAAATTTACATTCGCATCGACCGACACTTCATCTTCACGCCACGTTTCACTTTCGGTGTTAAAAAGCAACAACTGGTTATTCTCGTTAAAAAAATAAATATCGATGCTGGGATATCCAAGACGTCCTAAAACCTGACTGGGACAGTCGAAACACTTCCAATTTCCCGGAGGTTTATCGATTAACGAACAAACACTCGTCGACGAGTCGTAAACTTTGATGCAATATTCGTCGACGTCGAAGTATAATTTCGTTCCGACTGCTAACAACAATCTTTTACAATCTGGCAAACATTCGTTAGATATAATCCTCGAACTTGTATCTTTAGAAAGTGATACGTAACCCTTATCATCTAACAATTTGAAAAAAGAAAAAGAATTGTTTGCAGTTACAAATTGAATTGTTTTACTTGCACCTTGACCTTCATATCCGAGCTTGATCACAACTGGAATGTGATATATATCAATCAAGGCTTGAAACCAGTTATTTTCATGTGTGATATTTTCCATATCCGTCTCCTCGAGACCATCATCTTCCAGCCATTTCTTTGATTTGAGAGAAAATTTATGAGTTGTAAATTTATCAGGATCACTGGGGACGCAAATCACGCGAAGGCAACACAGCGGGGTACGAAATTCCTGCCATCGTCTGGCAACTTCGACGTTTATTCGCTTGCTTATTTCGTAGGGCAAGTCTTTCTTCGTTAAACGCGCTACGTAAAAGTCAGGTAGTTTCTTCACGTCGAAGATTGAAAGTAAACTTTCAACTACTTTCGTTCTGTCTTCCGTCGATCCAAACGACAAAACGAATTGAAACATTCCCATCGTTTGTCTTTCGTCCAATCCGTTAACTAAACCCGGCGTGACGAGATTCGAGAGTTGGTTCTCGTCGATGTCGAAAAATGATTCGCTCTTGGTTATTTTCGTCGCGTTTTCCGCCAAAAACGTCATCAGCGCGTCCGTTAAATCCGTTCTGTTTACCATGTTGCTCAGTTGCCACAGCCGAATGAAATTTTCTGACGTCATCGCCGATTTAGAGTAGGAATTCCAATACGTTTCGAACAAATCTGTCAACTGCAATTTGTCTGCTTCTAGTATTAAATCTCGCGTCGATTCTCCCGAAAGATTCGATGCGTCCGGTAAATCTTGGGCGTACAGATGTCTTAATATGACGTCCACGACTTCGACGGTCGTTTCTGGAAACTTTATGGTGTTTGTTCTACTTTCTTCGCGATTACTGTCGAACATGGCGGCGAAATACTGGCTTCCTGATTTCAGCACTGTTTTGTGCGCCCTGAGAGTCCCGTTTGCACAATTAATGATGACGGTATCATTCCCGAAGTCCTTGTCTCGTGAATTATAAAACGCTGTGGCCATCTGTTTGGCTTTCTCCATATCGAGTCTTGCTGTTACTTACTGGCAATACGAAGATCGGTCCTCCTTACGATTGAGCTTTCGCTTAAACGAGACAAGATGGTCGCGCTTATATAATCGACACAATGACTGACGTGTCGCGTGACCCAACAGTACTATGACGTTGTGATTGGTTATTGATTGGTCGATTCACGTTACGTATGTGTTACAATGTGTGCTGCGAAATGCGAATGCAAACAAGAACTTTTCGTCTTTTTCGATGACCCATTAAAGTTAATAATTTTATTCTGAACTTCATTTTAAACAAATTTATCCAAAATTCGATTTTTAATCGACAAATTTATCCAAAATTCGATTTTTAATCGACAAATTTATCCAAAATTCGAATTTTTATCGATTTAACAAAAATTTCATTTTTTAAGAGCCAAATCGATTTAAATCTCGAATTATTTGAACAAAAAATCAAATATTTCGATACTTTTGGATAAATTCAACTTTTTAACGACAAATTTAACCAAAATTCGAGTTTTTAACGACAAATTTGAACAAAAATCGAATATTATGCATAATTTTAACCAGTTTTTGACTTTTTAGCGATAAATATAACTAAAATTCGACTTTTTAATGCCAATCTAAACCGAAATTTTGAATTTCCACACCAATCTCAACTTTTCAACACTTTTTTTAACATTCAACGCAAACTAAACCTACAATTTCCATTTTCCAGCCACTAACGGTCGCCCATGATCAAAAAATGTATTCGCACGTCGATTTGATACAAATGATCGACGGAATGGACGGAGATCGAGGCGCGGTCTCTTCCGGTGGACGTTATTTGATGGTTCGTTTTAATCGATTTTTTGATAGTTTTGGGGTTTTTGTTTCGATTTCTATCGATTTTGGGGGTTTTAGATGAAGTGTTTCGCATCTTCATCCGGATAATCGTTCGCGCAATAGACTTCGTCGTCGCTATCCTCCTCCCTGCCGTCGAGTGACTTTTCACAGTCAAAACTGGAATCTAAAATGAGTCCATCGTCTGTAAATTCCGAAGTGTAATAAAAATCGTAAACGCACAGACGCGGTTCAGTATATCATCCTCTACGTCATCGTCTACGTCGAACACACGAAATTTAATCTCACTCTTTCCAATACTTTGAGATATCTGTCGAGCTCGATTCTGTAACCGTTAACCAATTTGAAGTCGATAAAAATTTCGAATTTTTGGAACCAAAAAAACAATTATTTCGATATTTTTTGACAATTCTGGGACACTAACCCTAAAATCGATTTTTTAAGAGTCAAATTAATTACAATCTCGAATTATTTGAACAAATAATCGAATATTTCGATAACTTTCGATCGATAAATCAACAAAAAATTCGGCGTTTTATCGGCAAATTTAACCAAAAAACGATGTTTTGCACCGCACAAAAATAATTTCTGTGTACGCTAGTGTTCCAAACCACACAAACACTCATTCCCATTCTCATCACCAAACACCATCATAAATCAACACTCACAAAAAATCATAGAATTCCAAAACGGAAAACCTTCCTCAGCCAAACACCACAATCACGATCCACCAAGGCCAAAAACAAAACACACAAAAAAAACATAATAAACTCAATTTATTCACAAAACACGTTTTACAACCCTCGAATCAAATCGGCGTCGTAGTCGTCACCGTGACAGTTGTCATCGACATTTCCGTCTCACCCTCCTTCTCCCGCGCTCCACCATCTTTTCCCTTCCCACAATCCCTCATTCCAACCACGTGCACGAACGTATCTCGAAATTTCTGGCTCATGGTGCAATAAATCACAAAATTCAACGCGGAATTCACCAACATCAACAAAGTCCTCAACTCCCTCAAATACAAATAACACGTGGAATAAAACTCGTCCCCCAAAACGGCGGTCAACAACCCAAGAACCCCGACCGGAAACTCGGTGATGACGAACAAAACAACAACGCACAGCAACATCTTAGTCAACCGGTCGCGCACGCGCCGGTCTTTGTCGTTCACTTTCGATCCGGTCAGTTTCGATTTCACTTTCCCGGCTTTCCTGAGCTGCAAAACCAGCAGAAAACTCAAAACACCGAGAACGACGCACGGAATTAGTTTAATAAACACGCTGAAAGTCCAAAACAGAAATTTCATGAGCAGCGCATCGTTTTCGAGCGCGATGCGAGTGACCCCGACTTCGTAGAACTCGCCGCCATTCCTCGGCTGCACGGAAAACGCGATGTAGAGCGGGATGAAGACAAAAACCGGAAGCAGATAGCAAACTAGGATGGCTATCTTCGCCCGATGCATGTTGCACCACAGATTCGCTTTCAACGGAAACGTAACCGCGACGTAGCGCCAAAACGCGAGCGTCAACGTGAACGAAACCGAAACAGCGTGCGCGATCACGAGCACGTGGTCGCAGATCATGACGAGGAGCATCCTGGGATACGTGAAGTACTCGTTTTTCGGTAAAATTTCGATTATTATGTAGTGGTTGATCGTGTACGGCACGTAATCGAGCATCGTGAGCATGTCCGCTACGGCCAATCCGGTTAGGAGAGCGTTGATCGACGTGCGCATGTTCCTGCGCGTGAGCACGACGATGTTGAGCGCGTTCGCGACGATCCCCAGCAGGCAGATGACGAGGGAGACGTATCCGTGGTAGCGTTTGAACGTTTTGTGGAAGTGTGCGAAGCTTTCGCCGCAGTAGACGTGTTTTGTTGTCGTCGTGTCGTTCATGGTTGTTGTGTTGTGTGTGTGTGTGCGAGTTTTGTTTGTGACGCGGTTTGAATGTTGATTTCGTTTCGCCCGAGGTCGTGTGATGTTTCTATGAAGTGCTGGAAGGGTTAAGGTCGTCGGGTCAGGTTTGATGAGTTGATGTCGTGGTTGGAATGCAGTTTGGTGGATGGTTGTGAGAAATATTGTTTTTGTTTCCAGGAATTGAATGGATGGAGTGATGTTTGTGTGAAGTGTATCGGAGCGGAAAGGGTGATAAGTAGTTAGGTGTCATTGTCAAAGGTTGTGGTGGTTTAATTTTAATTGTAAGTCGCTACTTACCATTCAACCGCTTATTTTATTTTATTTATTTGCGAGTCACTCCAAGGGGTTTGTTTGTTTTTTCTTACCGTAAGAATAAAACAGTGCGGCCTTGAGACCTTTGCTTTGCGCTGAAGTGCTTCGTAGTATAGAAATCAGTTAGGAGTGGATAGTAGTGTTCCTACGCGACGATTCACTCCTCCATAGAGTCAAGCGCTAAACCACATAGTTAGTGCAACAGCATTATTATCAAAATATAGTTCTAAACGAGCCATTTGTCAGAGAAAATTCCAGGAAACTTCCTGCGCGAATGCCTCAGAAGTTGTACTCTAATAGCGTCCCGCTGTTGATTTTGTGAGGAAAAAGTTGATTTAACTTTTTGATGGACTGTTTTGAATGGGAAGAGATTTAAATAGCAAAAATATCAAGGTAATATCATATCAAATGCATAAATTCCAGACATGTTTTTATAATTGATTCAAATTGATTTATTAGTTTACTCGGTAAGATAAACAAAAATCTTAGTGAAATAGCTTGCAAAAATGAATATTAATTATATCTTAATGAAATACCACAATTTGAATGATAAGCTTACTAGATGTTATTTGTTTATGTGTTAATTCTTTCTATCTTACTATAGAAGAGTTAATTGATTCAAAAACAGATTAGCCTCGTAACCTTTTAAAGGTTTAACTTGTTATTTCTACCAGCATGGTGTGAAAACAGTTGCAGCTGAACTGCATTTTAATGAAACATTAAAAGTCTGTGCGCTGGTAAATTGAGAGGAAAAGTACGCGATCTGATTGGTTGGTTGGTTTTAGAGATATTAAAGAAATTTTGTTGTAACAAGATTTTGTTATAATATAAACTCCGTTAAAATGAATTTGGAAAATAATGTAGTCTTTTATGGTAAAAGTGAATTCGGGACATAAAAACCTCATTATAACGAAAAAATTTCAAATAAAAGTTTCCTAATAGAAGGGTTTTCGTTATTTTGAAATTTTTTAACACGAATCTGTGGGGAAATCGTGAATTTCAGATATTTTATTATAATGAGGATTTTGTTACATGCATGTTCGTTATAGCAGGGTTCAACTATACTTGGTGGTGTAAAATATTTTATTTCTCCAAGGTCAAGAGCATAGAAATCGCTCTTTTGTTGCATTGTGGATGAATAATTCATTGCCATTACTCGTGGTTTCACGGTTCACTGAAAATCGAGGGGATTTCCCACCAGTAGCTTCCGTGCATAGCTGCACTCTCAGTGAAAAATGTAGAAAAGAGGGACAAAAAGGTAGAAAAAAGGTAGAGAAAGGTTTAAAATTGTATGATTATTCCTTTATGGTACAA
>JAQIXT010001996.1:0-12661 GCA_034700445.1 Stenotaenia linearis
TAAATCCAAGAATCTGTGATGCACTTAATTGTAATTTATTAGAAGTATTTTTGGATGGTTGCATTATTTTGCTTTCTCCTCTTATGTATGGCCATTCATCTATCTCATTCGATTCTTTATTCGTTTCTTCTTCTGATTCATTTGTTGTGGTACTAATATCAGTTGTTTGTATTATTGATTCTTCTTTATTACTATCATTTGCACATTTTCTATGTCCTGAATTATCAATGGTACAATTTTCTGGTTTGTTTATTTCAATGTTTACTTTTTTCTCGTATTTTTGCTTTATGTTTTTCTGGACTTGAATTAAATTATATTTATGTGGGTTCTTGTATTCAACTACAATACTTCTGTCAGAGTATTTTGTAGTTTCAGTTAAATCATTAACTGAACTGGATGCCTTTTTGTCTTTTCTAATTACTTCTACAATTATGTTTACGCCACCGTTAATGTCTATTTTACTTTTCTCAGTTGTAGGAGAAATTGTCGAGACTTCAGGATTTTGGAAAGTTGTAGATTCAGCAGTTGAACTGGTTGTAGAGCCAATTATAGAGCCAATTGTAGAACCAGTTGTAGTACTGGCAGGATTAGCTGTTGAAGTACTTGCAGTGCTACTGCCAGTATTTCTACAACAATTCCTACTAGTAGTTGGTGTTGTTGTTGTAGTGCTTTCAGTAGTACTTTGAGTGGTGCTCTCAGTGGTACTTTGAGTGGTGCTTTCAGTGGTACTTTGAGTGGTGCTCTCAGTGGTACTTTGAGTGGTGCTTTGAGTAGTACTTTGGGTGGTACTTTGAGTGGTGCTTTCGGTAGTACTTTCAGTGGTGCTTTCAGTGGCCCTTTGAGTGGTGCTTTCAGTAGTGCTTTCAGTAGTGCTTTCAGTAGTGCTTTCTGTAGTGCTTTCTGTAGTGCTTTCAGTAGTGCTTTCAGTAGTGCTTTCAGTAGTGCTTTCAGTAGTGCTTTCAGTGGTGCTTTCAGTGGTACTTTCAGTAGTACTTTCAGTAGTACTTTCAACAATACTTTCAGCTGAACTTTCAGTGGTGCTTTCAATGATACTATCAGCACTCTCAGTGGTAATTCCGATAGTAATCTCAATGATACTTTCAGCAGTATTCTCAATGGTACTTTCAGCAGCATTGTCAATAACACTTTCAAAAGTACTCTCTATGGTTGTTTCTTTTACACTTTCCATGCCACTCTCACTGAGACTTTCAGTGATGCTTTCGCTGGTACTTTCACTAGTACTAGTAGATGATGCTACAGTTATAGAACTTGCAGTTGTACTAATTGTTACAGTTGTATTACTGCCAGTAAAACTTATAGAATCTAAAGCAGTTGTGACATTCTCACCATTTATTGATTTTGGTTTCCTATCTTGTATTACTTCAATTTCAAACAGTGTCCCAAGATCCTGATTACTTATGTTTAGATGATGTACAAAACTTTCCAATCCAACATCCTCACTCTTATTCTCCACTGAAGTATTTGAAATTGAGTATACTAAGGGCTGAGTTGAAATCACTGCATTAATTGAATTATTGTCTTGAGACACATCAATATATTCCAAATCTTCAATCCAGTTTGTTTCATTATCAACATCATTGTAATTATCTCCAATTGATTCTGGAATGTCAGGTTTTCTTTCCGACTCAACAGTACTCAAAGATCTGCCTGTTGAACTTAGTTTAGTAGTTGAAGTTACTGAAACTGTTGAAGTTGTTGTCGGAAGCGTTGTAGTTGTTGTCGGAAGCGTTGTAGTTGTTGTCGGAAGCGTTGTAGTTGTTGTCGGAACGGTAGTTGTAGTTGTAGGAAGAGTTGTAATTGTTGTTGGAACAGTTGTAGTTGGAACAGTTGTAGTTGCAGCTTCTGTTGTTGTTATTGCAGCAGTGAACTTTTGAAAGAACTCTTCATCAATCTGTGGTTGACCGTTAAAAGAGAATTCCTTTCTTCGCATCATATATGGCAAATGACATTTCAGAATATTGTCAAGTAAAAACTGTGCACTTCTCTTCAACACTCTTGGATTACACCCAACTCCTTTCCCACCATCTTGAAATTCTTTCAGTTTACTGATAAAAATATATGAAAACCAATTCACAAATTAAAAATTTCATCAATCACCAACCTGCAAACAAACTCCTTGACATCAAATGCCTGTTTTGGAACAAAATGCTCCATTTCTACTGCAGCTGCTATCTTATTAATCAATGTACTCAATAATAATTCACCACACTGATTAGGCATATAAATTCCTAAAGATTCGAAAACAATAAAACCAATAAAGTTTATAAATCATCACAATTACTTTTCATATCAGCCATGTTGCCTTTACACAGCAGAAAAGCAGCTGAATAAAAAAACTCTAAAGTTTCCAATTCCAGAGACTTGTCAAGTTTAGATGAAATTTCACACTCAGACACTTTGATGTCCATTTGTTTGGCACAGGAAGACATATAGTGCAAATACCTATTTGTCAATAGTTAATAAAGTGATTTTATGTGTAGTTTGATGTTGACAACTCACATGCAGCCATCTTTCGCATCAGTTACAGTTAGATGGTTGTTAACCACATTCAAGCAATTTTTCAAAGACCACAGAATTTCTGAACTGTCACATCTAATTACATTCCAAGTCAAATGATTGACAATTTCTTTCATTTGCTGATTACAATTTCCATAATCAGCAGAAAAACAAATCAAATAAGCTAAAATTGACCAAATAATCAATACATTTACTTCAAAACCTATAGTTATTTAATAAAAACCTGAAATAAGTGCAGTACAAAACTTCATTTCAGCTTATTCAAGAAAAAAAACATAAAAAACATGTGTAAAACTCAGAGAAGGAATGTTTAATTCCATCTGAAATTGTTTTACAATAATACTTGAGAGTGACGTTACATTGACGCGCATGCGCAGAGAGTCAAAAGTTAAGAAGATGGCGGTTGTGAAGAAAATTTCGAGCTGTTGACATACGACGGTAAATAATCGAAATTAGGACAAGTAGTGAATTTAAAAAAAAGTAAAGATTTTATTATAAATGAATGTCTTTAATTACAGGTTAATTACGAGTCGTGGAACTGATTGATCGAACACGATTTGGTCGTTAGTTGGTGTGTAATAAGACCGAACAGAAGTTAGGGTTATTTAAATCACACCCATTACCAGATGTTTCATGAAAGACAGGTAGGAGAATTTTTCTTGAATCGACTGTATCTGAATTGTTGTTTGGGTAACTGTAATCGTAATAGCAACCGGATTCCAAGTCACTTTCTATGGAATCGTTCGCGAAATTTTCGTTTGTTATTTTGTGGTTGTTTACGATTTCGAGAAATTCATATACGTGATCGAGTTTGATAGTTTTCTGTGAATTTGTTAAGTGACAGAGAAGTTTGTGTATTTCTTTCGGTAGGATGAATGAAGGGTAGCGTTGGAAGTCGGGTAAAGTGAAGGTTGTTGCGTCCCAAAAGACGTTTATGAATTTTTTTGATGAAGAATTTGAATCTTTGTTTGTTAAAATGGTGCGAGATGAGTCGGTTAGAACCTAAAAAGGAGAAATTTGAGGATTCTGAGTCAAATATGTAGGATTTTTATATAGTTTTCTTACACTGTCATATTCTGAAACGTAATTTTTATCCTCCTTGTTGTTAATCCAAAAAATAATGATCAATTTGTACGACGAAATTGTTTTCTCGAACTCAGTATCAGAATCATCAACCTAAAAATTAATTAGGAGCTTAGAATTGAAGTTTTTGATCATTTTGATCAAAAAACGTACATTTTTCCATTCGTGAATGACAATTTTAAAATTACATTTTTGTAACAAATTTACAAATGCTGAGGTTCTGTACAAATCATCACTTGTTGGTAAAATAATGAGAATTTTTTTACCTAATAAAATTTTTTAAATTAAATATATTTTTTTAAAAATTTCCAAGCTCATTTACTTTGTTGCATTCTTCTGTGTTCCCCAAGAAGCAAAGCAGCAAGGAAAATGATGAGTAAACAGCAAACAACACAGGATAAAATAATAGTATGAGTATGATTAAATCCCCTTGATTCAGCTTGCATCAAAGGCAATCTGAATACCTCGCTTTCAGTTTTCTTGAGGCACTTCCAATTAGATGTACAAATTGCTTCAATAACAACAAAGTAATCATACCCAAATTTCAAATTGTGAAAGTTGGTTCTGATCATTGAAGTTATTTGATTTTGGTCTATGAATTTTTCTTTGTGGATCTTGTAGTCACTGGTGATCAATCTGATTGTGTAATGTGATATTTGGAGTTGGTCAGATGTGAAAGGGTTGAAAGAAACAGAAATGGTTTTGTCCATCCAGGAAGTGAATTCAATAATTAGAGTTGGGGTCCATTGAGTTGATTCTGATAAGTGATAGTGAAGTGTTTTTTTGAATTGAAAATTAATTTTAAATTTACCAATTTGATTGATCAGAGGGAGTTGAGTGCAATATAATGCTTTGGATCCTGTGGAGGTTTGTGAGATCTGTATGAATAGTATTTTATCTTGAGTTGGTTTGGTGAAGAGGTATTGGTAAAAGCCAATCTGAAAATAATTATTATGAATGGATTTCATCAACTTTAAAAAAAAATGATGAAATACTTCCTGATTGTTTTCAAGGTGAATTATTTTTGAATTTTTATCCTCATCATTGATTTTAATTGAGTAATCTTTTGTTTCTGTAAATGAAAAGTAAATTTATTTTAGAAATTTTGGTATGTGAATATGAACTAATTCAAGAAAATTGGGATTTACAAAATTTACAATAATTAAATTGTAAGGAATAAATGTACGTTATAATTTACGGTTTTAAACGAATGCTTTTTGGTAATTCCGGTATTCTTTTACAACCTTAAACGTAATGTGTGTTATCTGTTTACAATAAATTTAATTATTATAAATTTAGATTATAAATTATATAAATCTAGATTCTACTTGCAGTGAGCAGTAAGCTTTGGAACCCTTATAGAAAATATTGATCATTTTTAAGTCATTTTCAGGACTTTTTCATTGTATAGTCATTTTTTGATCAATTTGTGATCAGTTGTAACCATCAACAAACGTAAAGCAATCAACTTTTAATTAGAAGTAAATTCAATGACCTTTTGGTCATTTGATCACTGGTTAATCACATTACGGACTTTTATGATTAAAATTAAAACCAACTAACCCTAAAATGATTAAATTAAGTACTAATAATAATTTGAAAATGATCAATTATTTTTGTGTGTGCTGATAGATCACCTTGATTTCGAATTGAAACATTGAGTGCCATTGAAAAGTGAATATTATTAGCAGGTTTGTACTTATCGAACTGAAAATCAACTTGCAACCTATGACGTGATTTGAACACACTATTCCTACTTCCTGCAAATGTAAAAGCAACTAGTCATTATCACACATTATGGTGCAACTCTTTGTTAATCAGAACTCACCACATGTATAATTATCATAGACTGATCGAAGATCAATTGTCTTTTCTCCATAGATCAGATAACAATCATACTGATAGGAATAATGAAATAATGAGAGGAAGAATGTCAATGTTAATTGACTACACACCATTTTGTTTTAAATTTATTTATCTGAACTTGAGTTTGGTATCATGAAATTTAATACTGTCTTATAAAAAAAATTTTTTTTATTCGAATAATTTAATATACGAGATTAATTTATCAAACATGAGCTGTTTTAAATTCTTGGCGTACATCATATCTAAATGCGAGCACAAAGGCCACGGGAAAAGTTCTTTTCCTTTTAAATTTGGAAGTTGTCTGCTCAGCAGTTCGACGTCCAGGGGATCAGCCACAATGTCATTGGCGCCGTAAAAAAAGATTACGGGTACAGTTACTTGAGTCAAATTATAAATCGGTGGAAGTATCTGTGGAAATATTTATTAAGTGATTTTTTTAGAGGGATTTTTTAGAGTAAGGCTTACTGAATTGTATACTTCCATGTTCATTGTTTTACCGTAGTCAAATTTTCTGAATCCATTTTTCTTGGTAAGCTATAAATTAGAATGAATAAAAAAAAAAAATTTTATTTACTTATTGTAGTAACTTAAAAGTTACTACAATAAGTAACTATTTCACCCATTCCTGATTAAAATTGATCTTGTTTTAAAGAAAATTATGGTATAACTGGTTTTTATCTGGTTCCATAGAGTTTGTTGTAATGAGATTCTACCAGTTTGTGGGAATTTTGTCAATCTGACTTACTTGTGTGAAGTGTAAATAGACTTTCAGTGAAGCTCCAAATCGACTCGAAGCAAGGTAGTCCGTTATTCTTGTCTATAAGCAAACAAATTTAAGTTTCGCTCTCCTGTTATACACTACAAGAAAAATCAGATTTACAAAAATTTACAATAATTAAATCTGTTGTAAAAAAATTTACAATAGAAGTCTTAAAACCATGAATGTGATACACATTTATTTTTTTTTTCAAAAGTTTAATCTTTCTTGCAATGTATAGTGGTCATACGTACGGTATTGTATAAATACGGATCATATCCAATAAGGAATCCGAACATATACTCGCATAGGTAAAAATAATCTTTGGATGAACATATTTCCAAAATTGTTGTTAATGTTTGTCCATTAAAGTAGTTAACGTGAAAGTCTACGTTATTGACTTCTGGCTTAGATGTTAGAGAATAATGTAATGGAGTTTAAATAAATTGTTTATGATTTACCAAGATGGAGAGCATAATTGAATAAACAAAGTTGGGGTAATAGTTCAGAGATGTTATTGGTGAGAGTGCAAGAAAACAGTTAACCTGGAATTGTAAACAAGTTTGTGAGTTTATTTGTGTGAATTAAGTAAAGGTCTACTCACTTTGTTGTTGTAAGATGTGTGATTTGAAAACATTGCAAATGAAATTGTTGTTCCCAGAGAATGACCAGCTAATGTGAGTTTGGTTTGGTTGGTGTAATTCAGAATGTAGTCGATGGTAAAGGGTAAGTCAATTTCGGCTGATTCGTCCATACTAGTATATATTTTGTTTATTAGGGACTTTGCGCAAGCTCTTCCAACATGTACGAGGTGTGACGTGTCGCTACACGTTACAAGTCACGTACACTGTGTGCTTGAGTTAGCAATTTGAAAAACATCATTGAAATTTGAACTTTAAACGGATTGTGCCACCTTTGCTGTGCACTATTGGTGCAAAGCAGGATGATACCAACACCCAATTTAAACGAATGCACGTTTTTTACAATTTGTTAACCACTACTAAAATTCATGCTGAAGTGACGATTTTTAATTGGGTGACATGTTGGAATGATGTCATGAATAAATGTAGATTTTATGTACATGTACAAATAGCAACATGTAGACGATGGACACAATTTTCTAGATGATCTACACAGTTTACTAAATATGTAGGCTATATGTGTCACGTACACGTTTGTTAAAACCTGGCTTGTGCAAAGTCTATTAACTTAGTACGTACAGTAAAACCTGCAGAAAGTGACCATCATTGAGTGGATATTTTTTGGTCACTTAAACAGGTTTTACTGTAAGATTTGTTTGTTGCTAATCTTACGAGAATCGCCAAAAAAGTTTGTTGGTTTTATCGTATTTGTTGTGGGATGTGAAGATATTACCACGGAAATTACCCATCCAAATATCGTAACCAGCATCAGCCAATATAAATGCTGCAAAGTCAATAACAATGAATAAATAATTTTTTTGACTAATTTTAATAAAACTTTTAGAATTTTAATTTGTTTGTTTGTTGTGAAGTTAATATTGCCAAACATTGCTGTATTGTTAAAATTGATCTTAGATTTGATGTAAAACCAAGAATAGGAATGAGATCTAATATGATGATTAATAATGATTAGCTGAAATCAAAGATGAACAACAATAAACAACAAATAAACAACATCAAAATCAAATTTCATAAAACTACAATAACTTAATAAAATGTGAGGCAAAACAATCCTTTTTGTTTTTGGACAATACCTGGACTATTATTTCGTTGCAAAAAGAATTGTGAAGATGCTCCAGTCAATCCATGCATCAAAAGAATTGGTTTCGCGTATGGATTTTTATGTGGAATGCGATGAACGTTCAGATTGTAACCGTCACTCGTATTAACTATGTGAGTTTCACCGGGATAGCCATACAAATTTAGTTTTTGGATCTGTTGGAAAATTATTGATTAGAGGCCGCAGACTCTCACTTAATGAAATTTAATCGTTACAAAGAGAATATTTTCCCTGAACCCGGCCACTATTCAAGTTATGTAATTATTACGCTACTTACAGGATCTAAGAAGGCTTCATGCAAGATGGCTGGGTCGATATTTCCAGTTAGTTTAAGTTGTTTATTGATGTAACCGATTGCATCATAGTGTTTTGAAGTATTAGTTTGACCAGGAGAAATGGAGTTTAGGAACAGAATTATCAAGATGTGATGGTTCATGGTTGGGTGCTGATTATGTGCTTGCACATGTGGGAAATTTGCTATTATACGTGTTCAGAACAATAGTGCCTCGGTTATTGTTCTCGAAGAAACTACGATACAGGCCCATTTTAAAGAAGAGAGTAACTTGTGAAATTTGGATATTGAAGATGATGACTATTAACAATTCAGTATTCAGAGTTTTATTGCCTTAAGCAGGTGTTATATTATTTATTTATTATCTGTTTATTGATCTTGAATTTCGCAAGTACATACGATTAAATGAAATTTATTTTCAGTTATTTTGATAACAAAGAAAATTTATTTAATGGTGGTTGGTTAATTTTGCAATTTTGTTAGTGTTAAGATGTCATACTCCGCAAGGGAATTGCATGAATAAGACAATCACGAATTTACTTAGAGAAATATTGTATTACAATGCTACAATAGAAATTTTCAATGGCAAATAGATAAAATGATGTTGGTGTTTGAAGTTGTGGTTGTACAATAGGACAGATTTGACTGGCATTTGGTAAACTATCCGAAAAGCAACTACAAGTAACTATCTTTTTCCTACTTGCCATTGAAAATTTCTATTATAGGATTGTATGATATTTCTCTGCTTAATAAAAAAGTGTGATATAATCCATGATTGTCTAATTTAGGTGGACCCCCTTGCCACATTTTAGATGCCTGGCTTAAAGTGGCTTGCATATTAATTAAGACTTGTAAAATGGTCTTACATGGAATGATTAATTAGTGTTGGTGAATCAATAGATGTATCAATTCATGCAGTGTTCTGCAAAATAGTATTTTGAAAATACCATTTTATTTTGAAAATATCAAATACCATTTTATTTTGATAATATCAAATACCATTTGTCACGTTCAGGCTTTTCGGCGCAAGCCTAGAAGCTATGTCAACTTTAGATGTGTGGGCTACGCAGCGCTAAATATGAATAATCGCAGCGAGGGAGTAAATTAAACATATGCTGCGTTCATGCAAGAGCCGAATTGTTTTAAAGTGTTGTGGTGTACGCCATGGCACCGTGTACCCAAATGAAAAGCGCTATTTATACAACTAATCACTTTATCTATGCCTACAACTTAGAACCCAATCCCAGCGAAATAAATGTGGCTAATATTCAAATCAATGAGAATAAATGTAAGAGGAAGCACAAATTGGGCAAACCGCAAGAACTACGCACATTTCAGTCATAAGGCAACTCAAATACTTAATGGGCAGGATATGATGAAAAATAAACCATTCACTTAAGCGGGACCATGCCAATACTTATGTATTAAATGGTGGGTCAATTACACTCTAAACTCCTAATCCATCAGCAGCACAATATCAAGGAACCAAGCCAAGACAACTGCACAGGACAGCAGTTGAGCACAAAAGACCCTCTTTCTTGGTCTAGATTGACCAAGAAAGTTCTGAATATTTAATTAGGGGATCAATCCACTATTGGGGGAAAACTATAGGAATGGAAAATTTACAAGTGATGAGTCAATCACTTCCTGATTGAGTAATAGGATGACTAATTGAGATGAGACCAAGTGACAAAATCTAAAAATAGAAGTGTTTACATTGGGTTAGCGCCATCTCTTGCTAGCGCTATTAGTTGCGATTTACAGGACCGTGACACATTTTATTTTGAAAATATCAAATACAATTTTATTGTGTGTTATTTTCAAAATACTTTTCAGCAGTGTTTTATTTCAGTATTTTCATAATACTTTTTTATATTATTTTCAAGTTTGGAAAATACTTTTTCAAAACACTTTTTTTTTAAAAGTACTACTAACTTTGAGAAATTGACCACTGGAGAAAAATTATACCTTTTTTATCCTCAGGCACAGTCTCAATAATTTATCCACCGCACAAAATGAAGCACCAAATAAAGTATGAGGACAGGTTGTAAACACCGCCAACCTTTTATTTAAGCTCACAATTTAAGCTGCTGCCAATGACGTCACAAAATCTCGAATTGTGAGACCAATCCGAGACTCGCGAACGGGCATACCCTTATATTTACCCTGAAATAGAGTACCAATAAATACTCCATCTTCTTTTAGAACATTATTAATTTCTATTTAGGAGGCCATCCATAAACATGGGTGCCGGCAAAGGGATGCAAATTGAAATTTTGAAATTTTTTTCTCAAATTTTTTATTTTTTAACTGATGCTTGCTATTATTGGTATCACTAATAGTCAAGCATTAGCTAAAAGCAAGGAGCTAACCATTTATAAATTTAACATAAAACATGTAAGTATGATGAATGCACTTTCGTACTCACGAGTGCACATCACTGCTCACCATTGCACCTCAAAACATTCTTTTGCACCATCTTGCAAAAATTCCTGGCAGTGCCCAAGTCCATAAATGATTTTTTGCACTGAACATGAGTAATGACCTAACTCCTCCGCTCCCCCAATTGTTTTGACCCTGACCACAAAAGGAGTGAGGAAATTCCCAAAATAACTTCCTCATGTAAACAATTAACATTTTGGGAATATTTTAGGAGAAATTGTACTAGGAATTTTTCCTTCCGAAAATTTCCTGTTATGCAAACATAATGTTGGTGAACGTGTTTATTTGGTGAACAATCTTCATCTCGTAAACAACATTTATCCCAGACAAATTTATTAGATAAAAGACAGCAGTGTTTAACATTTTAATTTAGATCTGTAGAAACATCTTTTAAGTAAGCAACAAATTTATCGAACATAAGCTCTCGCAAATTCATAGCAATTAGCACATCCATATGAGTACAAAATGGAAATGGTATCAATTCTTTGTGTTTTAAATTTTGAAGTTTTCTGCTCAGCAATTCGACATCCATTGGATCAGCCAAGGGGTCATTGGCAGCATGAAAAATTGTTACTGGAACAGTCACATCTCTTACATCATAAATTGGTGGAGTGATCTAAACACAAATAATAGTAAATTAATTTATTTCATTCAATAATACTTACCGAATTATATATCTGCATGTTTTTGGTTTTACCATAATCATATTTCTGCATTTTATCTGCTTCAATAATCTGAAGAAAATTTTTTTTAAAAACATGAATTGTTTTCTTAACTTTGGATTACTTGTGCAAACTGTAAATGGAGTTTTAGAGAAGATCCGTGTCGGCAGTGTGCTTGGTAAATGGGTAATCTTGTCTGTAAGAGAAGAGAATATGAGGAAATAGTTGTTTTGTTTGTGAAAATTTGTATACTCGATTGTATAAATATGGATCGTATCCAACTTGAAGTGCCATTACCACATCAGCAATGAATGAGTATTTTGATGATAATAACTTTAATAATAGTGGAAATATTGGTTGAATTGATAGATGAGGAGGACCAACATACTTAAAGTATTTCTAATTGTAAAAAAAATAATGTGAATTAGTGCCGGTTGCATCAAACCTAGTTAAATTTTGGATTAAGTAACTTGCAGTTAAGATAAACTGTGGACTAAAACTCCAAAAGAACTCTGGTGCACCATTCAACTTTTGTAACAATGATTGTGATTGGTTGGAGTTCACCGTGTGATCAAATTGTCAAATTGTTGCAGTAAATGAAGTGATAAGTTTAACATTAAATTTTAAACCTTAGTTTTATTCTAAATCTGCTTGGTGGAACATCAGTTTGATTAAACTAAGTTTGAAGCCACAATTAAACTACAGTTAAATTTTAAGCTAGCGTAGGTTCAACTGGCCCTTAATGTTTTACGTAGTTGCACGAAACTCAGTCAAGCGTCAAGCTTAACTAATCTGAGTGTTAATGAGGATATTGCAAACTATTTTTATACGAAAAATATTATAGAAGTAAGAACTAGTATTATAGTAGTAAGAACTTACTGCTACTTTTAACGTCAATGTCAGAGAAGTGGCAGTCATATACTTTCCACGTGTGGCTGGTGTTAGTGCAAAGAAATGAGCAACCTAGAAAGAGATTTTTAATTGAGTGGAATTGAGGTTAGTTCTCAATGCCTTAACTAGATTTTTTCAGGCCTGGAGCAAAACAATTTTCTATTTTTTGGGTCTTTTTGGGGCACTTGGCTTTTGGGACCTTTTTAAGGCCTTCTCCTTTTTAAGGCCTTTTTTAGTCTTACAATAGATTTTTAAAGGCCTTTTTAATGATTTTCTTGGCTTTAAACCCAGGTGTTTAAGCCTCCAAGAGTAGGCTTAAATTAGGTTTAAGTTTATCTTGGTTTATATTTATTTGTCTGGTTGTTTTCC
>JAQIXT010001997.1:0-12660 GCA_034700445.1 Stenotaenia linearis
AAAAAAGCTGACCCGTCAAGCATGAAAGTTGCAATACACATTGTGTTTTGTATTCTCGAACTAAACTTTTGGTCTAACGTTCAATGAAAAGTGTGTTGTGAGACTGCATTGCAATCAGGTAAAATAATTTGCGGCTACTGTGATTGCCGGCAAAACAAGCGAAGGATTTACAACACATAGCCAAAGACTGACAAATCGTGCGCACGAGACAAACACGATCTTGGTTTTTGTTTTGTTGGTTATCCCTGACTTCATTCAAAGGTATTGACAGTGTAAACATTTCTCATGTAAAAATTAGGTATTGTGTAAATATTTGATTTGTGTAAAATGTTAGCAGCTGCAGGTGACCTAAACCAATATCCCCTTCTCCCACGATAAGAAGTAAAGGTCAAACCTCGTTATTACGAACTCACTCGAATTCCTCGTTGTAACGAATTTTTTTAAAAGTTTGGTTGGATTCCTATCCATCCATTCATTCAATGTTAAAAAATTCGGATATTACGAACTCTCGATATTGCGAACAGATTTGACGGTCCCTTCGAGTTCGTTATATCGAGGTTCGACGTGTATCTTTAATATCCAATTATAAATCTTCTTACAAAAGTGAGTAACTCTTAGATAAATCAGTATATAAACCATAAAGAAAATTGGTTAGTTCGAGTGCTGGCTTCTTTCCTTAATGATGGATAGAACCTCACTCGGGTATAATTACACTCGACCACCTGGTAATGTGGCCACCATTTATTTACATCACATCCACTCACTCGCGATTAAAAAGCCAAGAGTATCCAGTCTCTTTAAGGTATTTATTTCCAACTAATAACCTTCCACACTTACTCTAATTATAAACAATAGCATAATTGCACCTAAACAAGCAACAACTTGACGAATGGTCTCCGGTAACTTCAACTAAGCTCAGTTTAGATGAACAAGAAACTCGATCACTAAAGCTGTCACTTAACACCATTTCTTGTCTAACCCTTTAATCTGCTCGTATTTTAATTTCTGAACTTGCATTTGCATGAAGGAAGTCAAGTTTAATTCTAAACCTTCTCATAGTTCCTTGGTTTCTTCGAACTCTTTGATCGTGTCATGTCCCTTTTTCTTTTTCTTATTTTTGGTTTAGTCGTGACTTTGTTCTCTTCTGCCCACTTGGCCTTTCTTTCTTTCGGTTTGGATGGCCCTTTTGTCACGATCAGCTCGAGCGAATCGGGTCTATTGGATGGAGCTCACCCGTTTAGCGTTATAACGAAGGTTCTATATGGTCCCTTGGGGTTCGTTGTAACAGTATTATATCGATATTTCAAACTGAAAGGAGGAGACTACAGTCTGCTCAAAAATTTTGACCATAACTGGTCAAAAAGTATTATAATCAGTTATGGTCAAAATTTTCAGCGGGAAAGAGTTAAGAGACCCTTCCCAGGTAGTCGAGGGTCGTTCTTTTGTTGGACGGACTATAGTCTCCTCTCTGTTTGAAATATGCAGGGTGAGTATAAAGTCTGGTCCTGGCCACCCATTGACTTAACATTGGCCCGAGACCCGAGACTTTATACTCATCCTGTATAATCAGTTACAATGTTTTGGTGGGAAAGGGTTAAGCTCCTCTCACCACAGACTAGATATTAACATTTTGAGAATTTTGAATCAACTGTTTATTGTAACAAAAGAGTTGACAATGGTGATTAATGATAATAATAATAATAATAAGCGAGAATCAAAATAACACCAAATGTGTAAAATGGTTATAATGATTTTATTGGAAACTGACAGAATTTCTGAATTTCTAAATTCTCAGGAATTACTCTTCAAATTCACGGTTCCTAATACCAACCAAGATGGCCACCCGTCACTCAAACAACTCACTTGACCCTACCTCACAATAAACCCTCATTCGCTACAAGACCACGCCCATCATAAACATCCCGTAGCGTCATCATAAAACCCCAGTCGTAAAATACTCCAACATTGATAAAACCCTTCGATACACGCCAATAACCCTTTAATGCCGGCTTTTAGGAGGTCATCCATTCGAGACGAGCAACTTCAATTCTCTAAAGCTTCTTGCTACTAATGAAGCATTAAAATTTCAATTGCGCTTTCTCGACACCCCTTCCCGCCATCGTCTCGCGTCCCCCCCGCCGCGTTCTTCCACCCCCGTTGCGTTTTATGAGGTGTAATTTATAGCCAAAATGTTGCTGATTGTGGGATCTTATTACATCCCCACATGACTATGATTAAATTCGACTGATGGCATGTGCATTTCTACAACACTTTCGACTAATAAATAAAATAATAAAAAAACTTAAAAATTAAAAAACGCCCGGATGTTTAACGAACGCTATTTACCGGATAAATCAACTAATGTTATTTCAATGTTGATCAAACATTAAATAACCAAAGTTTGACTTCTAAAATCAACGCACAATGGCACTTTTTTGTAGTAACGTTAAATCTCAATATCCTATGTATTTTAAGAACGGCAGCTGTTTCAAGTTTCAATTGAAATGCGATGCGATTTTAAGTTTTTCTTGAATCCGCCACTAATCAAAAAATACAACTCCCAGAAGCTTGAAAGTTTATATGTAGACAATGTAATAAAAATGTTAATTTAACATTTAAGTGTTATAATAATTATTATCTCGTGACGTAGGTTTAACGAATTTATTTCAACTTCTTTACAATGTAACCAAGGTAACCATTCCAACATTACGCAACAGATAATTAGCATTATTTTCCACCCATTATCGTGTTTCAATCAAGGACGACAATTTTTGTTAATTATTCACTTTTTCAGTTTTGTTATCAGCGCGAATGTAAACAAATTGAAATTTGATAAATTTCCAATTAAATTTTCATTTGTACGCTCATAAAAGATTGACGCAGTGAAAAATGCTTGTTATTTAATTAATTTTTCACTCAACTTGAAACGAGAGATGCAGATTTAAATAAATCTCATGCATGTCAACTTGTTTAATTAAAGACGGGCTACATCTGATTAAAATATTAAAGTGAAAGTAAAGTCGAATTTCCTGCATTTCGTCGGTTTAATCCCGATTTGCCGAGCGAAACGTGTTAACAAGCCGAGGTTTTCTATTTTTCATTCATTTTCTATGCAAAACTCGGAGTTTCCATTCCTTTGTGTTTTACTCGCCATTTCCTACGAGGGCAATTCATAGCTGCCCCCGTCAGTTAATTTGCTTGTCGATGACAACCACGTGTGTACAGCGGCTAATGGGTTGAGCCAGACTCGGGCTGGCGAATGCTGGTAATGATTCCATTACCTAGTAGCTTCATTTTGTATAATTAATGAGATATCATCATTTTGGTTGCGAAAAAGTAGAACGGAATTCTCTCACATTTTAACGCTTTTATAAATTTAAAATGTGTGATTAATGTCTTTATGTAAGAAATTTAAATTTATTTATTTAATATTTAATATTTTAATGTTGAATAAAATTTTAAGAGGGGGGTCGACGATGACCGTAGAAATTCACAATAAATGAGACACTATGGGACTAATTTTTTTTTTTTTTTTTTTTTTTTTTTTTGGGGGGGGGGGGGGGGTATTTGTCTCCCAAATTAAATTTTTGTTATTTTATCTAAACCCTCATCTCCTCCACCTTTATTGTGGTTTTGTAGCCGTGACCTTAAGCAATACCTCCCCCATCTCCATCTTCGACATTATCATCCTAAATTAGGCTTACGATCGAGTCATGCGCGGATATTTTAATTAACTCTCAGAATTGGGCTCTTGATATTTGTTTCTAATGAAAACAATTCTCAGTGCACTTTGCTTAATAATCCTAAAACAACAAACAGTTAAAATATTCAAAACAAATTACCAGCACTCCAATCTCATCAAAAAACAGATAATAAGAACAAATAAACAACATCGACATGATGACAACACATAAATGCACTTCGTCAATTCACATTGATCATATTTTCATGAGCACTTTTATGAATATTCACAACTTACGAAGAAAACGAAGAAAATTGAGAGCTCGAGTACAAATCCAATAAATCGATGCTCATACCTCGGAGCACACTAATATGCAAGCTATGCATATCTTCCCCGCAAAATGATTTGCAAAATTTATGTAACCGCTGCCCTTTCGGTACGAAATAAGCGCCATGTTCAAATCCATTTACCGAACTTGCCATTACCACTTAATTTACTTAGCAAAAATCGCTCGAAACTTTAGGAAAAAAGTTTTTACCTAATTCAATTTATTTCTTCCGTGGCTTTGCCCAAAAAGCCCTTTTTAATTATTCTTTTCTGAAAGAATGGGAGGAAAATTCTCAAATTGCAATTACAATTCGGCACTGTCAATCAAATGCGAGCTCCGAGAGAATTACGTTTAAATAAACACGATCCTTCGAACTTCGAGAAGGAAAAAATATTAATATGTGATTTGGGGAATGTAAAGTGCGGGGTATCGAAGTTTCGAGTCTAATTTTATCGAAGTAAATTGGATTTTGGAAGTTATAAATGACTGAATTGAGTGCACTTCCGGTTGTGCTGTGGTTTTGGAAATTTGGGAGATCCGATTAGACGTCGTCCAGTTTTATCTTTGGAGATTTTTAACTCCTAATTTAACCGGAAGTGTTGTTTTGTAGCGCTCGAAATTGCGACACATTTTAAAAAATTATAAAAATCCAATTTGGGGCGAATGAAAATACCTCTTCCGGTTAATTTAGAGCGTCGGAATATTGAGGTCTCCAACTATACACCCCTAATTCCGTTTCCTAAAAATATCAATCAATAAAATAAACCGGAAGTACATTTTCAGTCCGCTCGAAATCTCAACAAATTCCAAAATAATTACAAAACCAGGAGCGAATTAAAACCAACTTCCGGTTACATAAGAACCCTAAAACTTTAAAGACACCAACTACACACCCCTACCTTCAAACCCTTAAAATCCCAACCTCGTACCACGACCGGAAGTACAATTTCAGGCCGCTCGAAATCTCGACAAATTTCCAAAAAATCACAAAACCCCAATTTGGAGTAGATTAAAATCCAACTTTTTTCCGGTTACGTATGAACCCTAAAACTTTAAACACACCAACTACACACCCCTACCTTCAAACCCTTAAAATCCCAACCTCGTACCACGACCGGAAGTACAATTTCAGGCCGCTCGAAATCTCAACAAATTTCCAAAAAATCACCAAACCCCAATTTGGAGTAGATTAAAATCCAACTTCCGGTTACGTAAAAACCCCAAAACTTTAAAGACACCAACTACACATCCCCACCTCCAAACCCTCAATCCCCCACACCTCCAACCCAACCGGAAGTGCCTCTTAAACCCCCTCCAAACTCCAAAAAAATTCAATTTCCACACAAAACTCCCCCCAAAAAAACAACCTCCAACTTCAAAACCCGACCAAACTAATCACCACTCAACTCCCGGCTCTCAAAACCCCCTCAAATCCCAATTGCATCCCCCACTGTCAATCAAATCACTACAAACCAAAAAACACACCGAAGTGAATTACACTTAAACAAACACGGCGCACCGAAACCAAAAAAAAAAACCAAAAAAAAACACTAACATCCGACTCTCGAGACCTGTAAAACGCAGGATACGTCTCCTCCATCTTCATATATAAAACCACAAGGCCGAAAACAGAATTGATGAACGTTTCGAGAGTGCGCGTACAACAGATTACGACTCTCGGGGGTCAGATGAGACTTCCCGGTCCCCGATACCTGATAAACATTAGCGGGAAAACATGGCCGAAAAGTGGATAAACACCTCGCCGACCTGATAAGTGGGTCTGACGCCATTTTCGAATTCCAATCTAATGTTTTTAAGATGAGTCGGGCACGTGTGGCCAAAAGTTAATAACAATTTCGTGATTTACCGACTACACTCACGCTTCGAGTAATCTGAGTCTGCGCGGTCGGTAATCTGGAATTTATAGTCCGGGTACTGGTCTTCGGTATTGGAGATTTAAAGAGAAAAGCTCGGCAAATTCAGTGATGAAAAATGAGTTTCGTCTCGTATGGAGTGAAGGAAATTTGCAGTTTGTGGAGGATGGAGTCTCACGAGATCCGGTGTTTTGAACGTGAGGGTGATTGATGAGATGCCAATTTGGATTTGGAGGAGTATTTCATTGGGCGTAATTAATTTTTTTTTTTTTAATTTTATTTTGTCGAGTACGAGGATATTTTATTTTGATTTTTTGATTTTGCTAATTTTTAATTGTAATTTGGGAATTTCTGACGGATTTTAGTGAATTTCTAAGGGATGTCAATGATTTTCTGTTGAAATTTGGGAATTTTTGATGGAATTTAATGAATTTCTGTTGAAGTTTAGGAATATCTGATGGATTTTAGTGAATTTTTCTTAATTTTTTGCAATTTCTACTGAATTTGTGGTTTTCTAATCATTTCTGTTGAATTTATAAGGTCAGGTGACCTGTGACATCATAGTTAATCAGATATAGTACCAACAGGATGTGTAAAGAAGGTTATAATGTACTATGTACATACGGGAAGGGAGTCACGTACATTAAACATTACCTTTCCCCACACTTAGCCCAGCCCTCTTTAATAATTAATAAAACAAAAAAGAAAAAAATCAAAAAACTTCACAAAAACTAAAAAACCCAAAACCGACTTTCACTAACTTTTAAATTTCCTCGTAATTTATAATCGAAGGTGCCATAATACACAATTGATGAAACACGCCACACTCGAATTTGATTTACGTATTTTTCTTCCGAGTTTTATTAGCGAATATAAACAACAATTTGATTTGGTTAAACGTGCAATTTACATCCATCAGTGAAGTTGATAAACAAAACTCATGGGAAACGTAATTTCAAACTATAACCGAATAAAGCTTTGTTTATTTTCCCGTTCCAGAATTGATTTCATTTTTCTAATTTAATCACAAATTGGTTGGAAAGTCAATCAGTCGATTTTGAAATTTATGAAATTATATTATTAAGTTTCGTGAATTAGCGAGCGAGTTTTCGTGTTGTTGTTGTTTCCCGTTATCAAGTTGGGAGAATTTAAGTCGTCCGAAGAATTTTCGGATTCTTTGCACTTGGAGAGACATGTTAACCGAAATTAATTGCGCTTCTTTTGTGCGGTAATTGCTCATTTTTCACTTTAGGCATGCAAACAACAATTATAAAGGAGAGTATCAGTGACAGAGCAATGACTCATCTGGCATTGAGAAATCTATAAAATTTCAATAAAATTGTCGTTTGGTGTTGTAATAAAATTTGATGGTTTTGTTAGTTTTTTTTCAGTTGGGTTTGGATGTGTTTGGGGATTTTGGAATTATGTAAGAGCGGAAATGAATGGTATTAAAGTTTTTAGGTTTGTAATAAAAATTTTAAAATTGTAGTTGAAAGATAAATTTTGAAATGTAATTAAATTTGGAGTTATTTAAGGAAAATTGTAAAGAAAATGTGAGAATATTTAAAATATTTGCATAAAACTGCAAAAATTTGCATAAAAGTGAATAAAATTTTCAAAAATTTGCATATAAGTGAATGAAATTTCCATAAATTGTACAAAAGTACAAACAAATTGCATAAAAATGCACAGTACTGCAAAAATTTTACACAAAACTGCACAAAATATTTAAGAATTTCAAAAATTTCACTAAACTTCTATTAAATTTAATCAAAAAAAATCAAATTTCAATTCACAATTAACACAAACTCGCATACACCATCACTGCAACTCTCTTCTGTATTGCAGTGAAGCAATTTCATTTCACTCCACACAAAATAATTCAAAAAAATACCAAACCACCATTTAAATCAAATTCACAAACCTAAAAAAAAAAAAAAAAACATAACTAATACAAAACAATAACACTTCTTAACCCCCATTAAACAATAAAAAAAAAAAACTAAAAATTAATAAATCGCACACGACGCCGACAACCATTTACTTTCTTAAAAGATCGTTTTAATTATAAATTTGGATCGGCTCCAACTGGACCGCAATAAATGGAATTTGTTCAATTTCTAAGAAAGAAAAATCCCCAGAGGTCGACTACCAAAGATAAAAGAATGAAAGCAAACTGTGTGTGGGTTTGTATGCCGTGTGTGTTTGCACACGTGAAAATGGATGAAATAGTAGGCACACGAAAGGTTATGTCAGTAATGAATTCCGCTGCAGCGTGGCAACTAGCGATAAGCCTAATAATTCCATTAATGGACTGCATAAACAACGAGTCCCGACTTCGGACGAGACTTCTCTTCGCTGCAGGAGATCGGAGAAATTCTCCTCGGCGAGAACAAAAGCTCCTCCCGATGGGCGGCTTCGTGTCGGTTCGCCACGTGTCAAATTGTATTAGTAAAATAAATTCATTACGAATTCTTGACACTCGATAAATCTTGTGTTTTGAGGTTTTTTTTTTTTCGTTGGAGGAAATTTAGTCATTTTTCAGTGGTGAGTTGTGTTTGTAGGGTGAAATTATTCTGTTGAAATTGTGTACCGAAAATGATTTTTATAGTTGGAGTGGAGTTGTTTTGGTATTTTCTGTGTTAATTTGTTGTGTGGAAGTGTGGAATATTGTTGTAAATGAAAATAATTGTGGTTTTAGTGTGAAAAACTGAATTGAAACTGAAGTGTGCCAAAATAACTGCAAATGAACAAAACTTTTCAACATAAAAACCGATATAACGAAATTATTTCGCAAATTCATTATAACGGAGTTTACGTTACACCAAAAACTCGTTATAACGAAATTATTTCGCAAATTCATTATAACGGAGTTTGCGTTACAACAAAACCTCGTTATAACGAAATTTTTTCCTGACCCCAACGCTATAACAGAGTCCAAATGTAAAAACGGATCAAAACAATGAAAAATGATGACAAAATAATTTTTAAAAAAACAAAACAATTAACACCTTTATAAACTTCCTCACTTTCTACTTCCAGTCATGAAGAACTCATGAAAAGCCAAGATCACCCGGTGTGGGATTTAACCGACGCTTTCGTCGACGAAAATGCAAACAAAAAGTAAGTTTCCTTCCAAATCTGACAATTTAAGCTCCACGAATTTTTCCCCACCCCTTATCTCGCTTCGTGAATACAATTAAACAGCCGGTGCCACGCAACAGTTTCCTGTCACGCGATAAAATATTCCCTCATAAAGAGAAATTTCGCAGTCCTCAAAAGACCCATCTGTTTACGCTTTCCACTCAGAACGACACATCACTTTTCCTTCCTAACGACATTTTAACCGAAAACTAAAAACAAAACGTGATATTTGCCCTAATTCCCCACTTTACGACTCCGTTTTAACTTTATGAATTCAAATGATTCGCCAAAACGACGCATCGCATCGCGCATCGGCGGCAATGCGAGTGGAAATGGATTGTCACCATCTTGTCATATTCAGACAACGGAATCTTATAATGCAAACGCAGTCACCAAGAATGGAATATCCGTTTGATCGACAAGTAAAAAATTAAAAAACATGAAATAAATAGTTCGTCATGTGAGATAAGCAGGGAACATCAAAGAAATCTTATCTCTGGTTCGATATTAAAGATTTTGTATGGAATTTATACTTGGTTGGTGAATTAAGAGGTTGCGTTTGCGCATGCTTGTGATTAGATGGTTTGGTTTTTGTTTTTTAAAGGGAAATTGGTTTTTAAAAAAAAATTGGAGTTGTGTTATGTTGTTTAGGGGAGTAATTAAAGAGGAATGTTTTGTTAATTAAGTTTGGGTTGTTGTGTTTGATAGATCAAAGGGTTAAAGAGAGCAGAGAGCTGTGTTTTGTTATTTTTACGTTTGCTGCCCTGCACTGCCCTGCAATACATAACGTTTTGTCTTGTGGTTTGCTGCCCCTTGTAGCATGAATGCTCTGCAATGCACAGCGTCTTTGAATTTTTTAATGTTGCTGCCCCTTGTAGCATGAATGCCCTGCAATACACCGTTGTAAGGAGTCCAATCTAATCTTAGCTGCCCCTTGTAGCATGAATTCCCTGCAATACACCAATCAATGCTAGATACCTACTCTCAGCTGCGCCTTGTAGCACGACTGCCCTGCAATACACATTACTTAATCTTTAATACTTGCTGCCCCTTGAATCCCTGTAGAGTTTATTGGAATATCACAGCACTCCAATTTTAACCACTAGGCAAACTTAATGACTTCTTATTCCACCAAAATTTTATAGATAAAAAAAAAAAAAAAAAAAAAATTTAACCCTCAAAACTTCAAAACCCCGTCATGAGATGTCACCAACATCTCGCCTTCAAACCACGACCAACCCCAACTCCAAACGTCTTATCACCAGCTTATAATCCCTAAAAAAATAAAAAAAATAAAATAAACCCACTCACTGCAACCTTCACAAGCACCAAATCCACATTCCAGCTCGTGTACGATAAACCGAAACACAATTTCGAAAAATTAATTAAGAGTAATGCTCACATTACGAGCAAATTGAAATTCAAACATCGCTGAGTGCAAAACCCTTTTGACATTCAGCGCATCCGAGCTCGTTTAATTCACTCTTGCAAAGTAAACAAAAGAAAACCTGCAAACGGCCTTACCAGAACAATTACTCGCATCTGCCATTAATTTCATTACTTACCACTCGACGTCGCCTTGTTTATCTGCTACAACATGGCGGCAATCCTCGAGATAACTTATCACCTCACTCTGGATTATCTTTTCAATTGAATTCTCGTGTAGTACCGACTCGCATGCGCATGATCGATAGTCGAGTCGCTTGATGCACCGACTTTATCCAACACTGCAACTCGAAAGCAAATAGAAATAAACTTGCAAAATAATAGTAATAAGTATTGGAGTTTTCGGCGAAAAGTCGCTTGTTTATGGAATTTCAATTTTTTTATTTATTTTGAAATTTGGTTTGCGAGTTTTATTTCTATTTGGATCTGGATGGAGTGGGATGCCTTGGGTACTCTCAATGCAGAGACCCTTTGTATAGGTAACCATCGAATAACATCCCGCCATCTTGCCTGTTTAAGCTTATCTAATCATTTATGTCAAAAAATAACTGAAATGCCTAAAAATTCATTAAAAACAATCAAAAACTAACAAAATTTCAAAAAATTCAAACAAAACACCCTAAATCCACCTAAAAAATTCATCAACCTCTCACAGGACGCCCCATTGGCTCAAACCACATTCTCCATTCAATTACCAAGTCCCAACTCCATCAATGACCAAATTAACACAAAACTACAAAAACCCAACAGCAATTAATTCACCAAATAAAAAAACAACAACAACAAATATCACATACTCTTACCCTGATTAAATTTCCCATGTCTTTCTGAGTCTCCCAACTTAAAACTTAATGATTTCACATTCATGCGCGTTGCTTTATTGCATTAATTCGAAGCAGCTCGAAATTGCCTTCGCAAACGCACAAGTGTTTATTCTGCGTGTGTCACGAAGCCTATTTCTTCACAAATTCATGACCAAATTCAATGTTTACCTACAAAATCTCTTCCCATTTGGCTGCCATCCCAATGAGACTGTCAATGTCTCCATCCTCTCAAATTTGTAACCGGCTTAGTGCACATGCGCACTCAATATAAGTGCATAAATCCTTCTGTTTGTGCGTCCAGCGTCCGATCAAAGCAAGAAACGAATCGAATCAAAACATATCTAGTGTTGTATAAAGGAAAATAAGAATGTTGAGTAGGTAAATTGGGAAATGAGATTCGAGTTTTTTTTTTCTTTTTGATTATTTCGTGAGTTTTAATCAAAAATGCATTATAAATAGGAAATTGGAATGTGGAATTTAGAAATTGGATGGAAGTAGAATAATCAAAGAAAATAAATTCTTAAATAGTAAAAATGGATGAAACTGATCAAACTGAAAAATCAAACTGAAAAATCATCCAAAAAATTGAAAACAAAACTTTTCATTCCCTTCCAAAACCTGTAAACCCCCCCCCCCCCCCCCCCTCAAAAAAAAAAAAAAGAAAGAAAAACAAAACTCAATTTCCCTAAAACTGCAACTCACAAACCATTCCATCTAACTTAAATAAAACCTGTGGCCATTTGAATCCAACCTGTTCCACAAGATACAAACCCAATAGGCATCGTGCCAACTCTTTCTTGCCCAATAAAAATTTGAGTTGCCTTAAGATTTTAGATTTCTGTATTGTTTTTGAATTGTATAAAGCCTTTAGTTTGTAACAGGTTGCATATGACCAAAGTAGCCGCTTGTGATCTTAAGCAAAATCACACCGTCATTGTATATACCGGATATTACCATTTAGTACACTAACGAACTATTTATAAAATCAGCTTTTCCCCAGTGCACTAGAATCTCGTAACAACAAACCTCAAGGGATCAGAAAAAATATTTATTATAACAAAATTTTCATCTATGTATCGTTATAACGAGATCCAACCAAAACAATATCAAGTTGGGCTTTCCCACAGCACAGTAAATGAAACGGGCCAAATGGACCCAGCTTCGTTACAATGAATACCATTAGAGCGAAAATCTCGTTATATTAAATTATTTCCAAATCCTTTATAACCAATCTCATTATAACGAAGATTTTTTCTGGTCTATTGACGTTCGTTACAACGAGATTCCAGGTCAAACCTCATTATAACAAATACAGTTACAACAAAAGTCTCGTTATAACAAAATTTCTTCAAATCTCCCCCC
>JAQIXT010001998.1:0-12660 GCA_034700445.1 Stenotaenia linearis
GAGACTTCGTGATCGAAATCCGAGAAATGAACATTACACAAATACTGTGAGTGGGATCCCCACTTATCAGATTCATCCGATAATTCCTTTAATTCAATTTCATTGTTATTATATGCCCATTCGGGCCAATATTGCTGGATGTTAGTGGATTCCACATGATCGTCGTTAGCAATAGAGGATGCGGGTAACGGAGCGCGCGAAAGTGCATCGGCTTGCTCATTATATTTCCCATTTCGATAATTAATTTTAAATGGACCGCATTGCAGTTTCACTGCCCAGCGGCCGAATCGGCCAGTAGGTTCAGGGTTGCTCATCAACCATTTGAGAGCTTGTGCGTCGGATTCGACGGTGAAAGTGGTGTATTCGACAAACGGTCGAAATTTTTCGACTGCCCATACAACGGCTAAGCATTCCAGTTCTGGAATAGAGTAACGTTCTTCTGCTCCCTGAAGTACACGGCTCGCATACGCGATGGGTCGCGGTTGCTGAGAGCCATCTAAGGCGGTATCAAGTTGTAATAGGACAGCTCCTAGTCCAACTTTGAAGCATCAGTACGGAGTATGAATGGTTTACTGAAGTCGAGTTTAGCAAGTTCAGCACTGGCGAGAATCGCATCTTTTAACTCGATAAATGCTTTCTCGCATACATCGTTCCATTCGAACTTCTGACTCTTCTTTGTAAGAGCAGACCATGGAAGAACGATTTTCACATGCTTCATGTGATCTTCGTAGTTCTTGGAATAAATAATTACATCATCTAAATAAACAAGTGCGAAGTGTCCATTGACATCATTGCCGAGTACATTGACCATAATCTTTTGAAATGTGGCTGGGGCATTACAGAGTCCAAACGGCATCCGTTTAAACTGAAATAAACCTTTGGGGGTATAAAATGCAGTTTTATTCTGACTTTCCGGATCCATTTCGACTTGATAATAACCTTTAACCAAATCGATCGTGGTGTAATATTGAGCTGAGTGTAAATAAGTCAACATCATCGGTAAGTCAGGCATTTGGATCGTGTCCAATACTGTGACAGCATTCAGCCATCGATAATCGATGCATAAACTGTAAGTGCCATCAGGTATAGCTACAATCACAGGATGACTTGCGTATGGTCCTGAAGCTTTCTCGACTAGATCGAGTCATTCTAGTTCTTCAACCAATTTTATCATAAATGCTTTTTTCCAGGGTTAAACATACGATACGGCGTTTTTCTGGGCTGACCATTCAGCTGTATTTTATAAGAAATGACCCGGCAGCATCCGGGTTTATCGCTAAAGACATCTTTGATGCTCGTTAGCACTCTGCTGAGTAAATTTTGCTCATCTTCCGATAAATTCGGAGATGCTGCTACAAACTCATCGATCATTTCGAAGGATTTATTATCTGATGTTTTGTTACTTACATTGGTTGTAAACAACTAAGTCATCTGGGGTTCTTTACTTGATGACTGTGAGTTTCCTACATGCACATATGGACTACTCCATTTTGGCAGGTATTTGCAGCGAAACTCATGTCCCATAGGATCGGCATAAAGTCCGGTTAATCGCATAAAATTATGACCTAGAATTAATTTGGCTACCATCTCTGGTAGTACAAGGAATGGGAAACGGGAAACCTGTCCTCCCCATTCTATGGGTAGAATAATGCGTCGTAAGGGGCGGTGTCGAATTCCGACAGCCTCGACTATTTCTTTAGTTTGCAATGGTTGAATATCTGTAGGCGAATATCCCAAATAAGCTAACAAGTACTCACTGACAAAACATCAGGATGCACCTGTGTCGACCAAAGCTGGTCCAGCTTTATCTTTTATTCTGACATCCATGTATGGTTTATCACTTATACGAGAATCGACTGATAATTTTTGAAGAATTTCACAGAGTTCAGTTTCAGCTTCTTCCGCGATTGAAAACGTAATAAAAGGGTTTTCGTCTCGATTTTTGAGGCGCTCGTTATTTTAAGTAAGTTAGTTTTGACACTTCCATCTCCAACTTGGAATGGTAGTTCTAGGGGTTGACCGGTGTTGTCTCCCCTTGTAAGGAGTTTTTTGAAGGTAAGTCGGGGATGGTTCCTCCGAAAAATGAGCTTAAGACTTGAGTCAAATTGGCTCGTGTAATGGGCTCGGAAACATCTGACGACTTACGTTCAAAACGAGTTTTCTTTTGATCCGGCTGACCAGGTTGAGTTTGTTGTTTATATGGACATTGTGGTTCTGGGCACTGGATGCAAATATGTACAGGTTTTCCACAACTATAGCACATTCGAATTAGTTCTTTGAGTCAGGTGGCGAACATCTGTTCGCACTCAGTTTCTTGCAAGGAGGCCGATCCGCTATCGGATTCCGATTCGGATTCTTCTCCCAGATGAGTAACGGTATTAGTAGGTCTTGGGGCGGATGAATCGTGACGCTGACAATGACCGTCGGGATCGGAGGTTTGACTCCGATTTCGCGAGGTTCGCAAGTGGTCATGTGCACTCTTAGAACGTGGGTGACCTTTCACTCGGGTTTCGTGGTATGAGTGGCATCGATTCGTGGATGAAGAAGACGCCCCACGTTATGTGGTGTCATACTCGATTCTTCAATCGTTAAGGGGTCTCGTGCGTTAAAAAAGACGTTATTTTTAAAACAAAATCGTATGCTGCTGTCAGCGTTCCAGTAGTTTGTGAGGAGTAACATCCGCATGGTACGGTTTATCCATCCCCAAACAATATTAAAAACATGTTGGTCGTCATAAACCTTTTGCGCTAAGAAGAGCGAGTACGCTCTACTGATGAAGGTTCCTGACGTGTCGTTAGGTTGCCAACACACGTTGTTGAATGCTTCCCCGGCATCTTCCGGAGAAAGACCGAAAGCAGCCATAAAAGTTCTTCAATTGCTTCCCACGTCAGGAAAGGACTACCTCTGGCTTCCCACAATGCTTGAGCAGCACGTGGGATGCTACTTGCCAAGATTTGATCCGCTAATTCCTTCGGTGTGACCGAAATAGCTCCTGCGGTATTGACAAAACTTTGTAGAAAGGCGGCAGCATCTTTGTCTTTTCCGGAGAATGGTTGTAGTGGGGCTACTTGTCCTTGCATTCGAGTGACACTACTCAGGCGTCTCTCATCCTTTTGTTGATCTTCATCTTTGGATGCATCGCGGTCCTTACTTGGTTGACTACCATGGTCGGAGGTGTCCATGGGCTGTGGAGGAGGCGGGAGTATGTCGTCATGTCTTGGCGACGAGCCTTGTGGTCTAGACCGTTGGGAAGGGAGTGGTCCATTCCCGCTATGTTGAGGAGAGGAGTCCTCCAGATGTGGGTCGTGGGGAAAATTCCCTTGCCCAAGGTCTAAGTGGAGGTGGTGTTTCCTTCATCCTATTCGTGCAGTGTTCCGCCTCCATTTGGAGGTTCAGTCGGAGGGGGGTTGGGGCTAGTATTACTTCCTCCGAAGTTGCAAACGGAAAAGCTGAGGAGAGAGGTCCGAAAGTCGGGCCAGTGGGAGTAAGTACTTTGTTGGTACAAGGGTGGTGTAAAATACAGTTGCGGGTCCAGCCAGAAGGGTGGAGGAAATGGGTACCCCATTCCTCCATTCGGTAGAGTTGGATTCGGGGACGGTACGGGTGCGGGTGGTAAGGTGACATCTTCTGTGTTTAAGCGAGTCCGACCAGTACCGGGCGGAGTGACTATTTCACCCCAATCGTTATTTCGAACTGGCGGAATCGGACTTTTCGGTGGTGACCGATCCGTGTGTGTTGGCAGGAATAAACATCTTCGGCCGGGAGGGGTTCCGGAATGGGAATCCGGTATTACCGTTCCTTTATTAATTCCACCTAAAACAATGACTGGGGGGATCTGGCGGTGTCGAACAGGTTGTCGACTTGTCGCGTTGTTCCATTGGGGGTCTGGACTGTTCCAGGCATCGTAATTCTTCCATGTACGGTACTAGCCATATACACACAGGCGTAGAACTGGTCAGAACCTCCGGGGTATTGTGCCGGATCATGTCCGAGCGTGATGCAGCTTTGTTACCAAAAGTTTCGTTCTCCATCCATAATCGGATGGATGGGAAACCTAACTTGTTCCGGCGGAATTAAATCTAGTACGTCAGTGGTTGTATCGTTGCTAATATCGGTATAATCATCGTCATCATTATACTAATTGTATAATGTGTGTGTGTTTGTCCAGAAATGTTCTGATTGGTTGAAAAAAACCATGTCATAGAAATGGGTGTGGCTTAGCTGTTAAATTCAAAATGGCTGCCCCACTCTAACTTGAAAAGGGCCAGTTAATGGTCTTTGCCTTAATCTAATTGAAAAACTAATGATATATTTGAAATCCTGGTGAAACTTTACATCAGATTAAGTTGTTTTCAGTAGGATTGTTTTTTAAAGGATTTTTTACAGATTTTTTAAGGATTTTTTTTACTAGGATTTTTTTTCCATCTGCACAGCGCCGCCAATTTTAAAAAATTTAAACAAACTTTAAAAAATTGAAATATATTTTAATAAATAAATTTAAAAAAATAAAAATAAATTATAAAAAATAAAAATAAATTTTAATAAATAAATTTAAAAAAATAAAAATAAATTATAAAAAATACAAATAAATTATAAAAAATACAAATAAATTATAAAAAATAAAAATAAATTATAAAAAATAAAAATAAATTTAAAAAAACAAAAATAAATTCAAAAAATTAAAATAAAGGATTTTAATTGGATGAGAGATGTTTCCACGGGCTGGAAGTGGATTTTCCATGGGGTGGAAATGGATTTTGCACGGTTTGGGAGTGGATTTTCCACGGCTTGGATGTGGATTTTCCAGTTTGAGAGTGGACTTTCCACAGGTTTGGGAGTGGACTTTCCACAGGTTTGGAGTGGATTTCCATGGGCTGGGATTTGATTTTCCATGGTTTAGGAGTGGATTTTCCACGGCTTGGGAGTGGATTTTCCACGGGCTGGGAGTGGATTTTCCACGGCTTGGGAATGGATTTTCCACGGGTTTGGAGTAGATTTTCCATGGGCTGGAAGTGGATTTTCCACGGACTTGGAGTGGATTTTCCACGGACTTGGAGTGGATTTTCCACGGATTGGGAGTCGATTTTTCATGGCTTGGAAATGGATTTTCCAGTTTGGGAGTGGATTTTCCACAGGTTTGGAGTGGATTCTCATGGACTGGGATTGGATTTTCCACGGTTTGGGAGTGGATTTTCCAGTTTGAGAGTGGACTTTCCACAGGTTTGGGAGTGGACTTTCCACAGGTTTGGAGTGGATTCCCATGGGCTGGGATTCGATTTTCCACGGTTTAGGAGTGGATTTTCCACGGCTTGGGAGTGGATTTTCCACGGGCTGGGAGTGGATTTTCCACGGCTTGGGAATGGATTTTCCACGGGTTTGGAGTAGATTTTCCATGGGCTGGAAGTGGATTTTCCACGGACTTGGAGTGGATTTTCCACGGATTGGGAGTGGATTTTCCATGGCTTGGAAGTGGATTTTCCAGTTTGGGAGTGGATTTTCCATAGGTTTGGAGTGGATTCTCATGGACTGGGATTGGATTTTCCACGGTTTGGGAGTGGATTTTCCATGGGCTGGAATTGGATTTTCCACAGCTTGGGAGTGGATTTTCCACGGGCTGGGAGTGGATTTTTCACGGCTTGGGAGTGGATTTTCCATGGGCTGTTGCACTTTTACTTCACTTTACACTCTTTATTTTAATTTTAGCCTTTTTCTGCATTGATTTTCTCCGTGGATTTTCCACGGGTATCGGCTAGTTTTCTCTAATTTCGTTTGTGTTGGTGTATATTTGAATTGAAGGAGCTAAATGTCCAGCTGAGGCAATGTTGAGTTGCAATAAATAACAAAAAACGGAATAAATGTAAAAATCCTCTTTTATTCACAGTGGTCTCACAGTTGTGACTGGCTTGTCACAAGTACAAGAGATCGAATGACATCATAACTCAGATAATATACAAATGAAATAAGGTGTGGTCAATTATGGTAATTCAAGACCAAAACTGACATCTATACATGATAATCGTCAACTAAAAAGTAAACACGAGATAACTGAGGCTCAGCACCATGAGGCTCGGTGAATGAAGCTCGGTGCCTCGCCATATAACGATATTTCATACAATACTGTACACTGTAAATTCAAATACAAATATAATTCGATAAATACAATATAATATAATCATCTTTAATAAATACAATTCACATCTGCAATATAAAAGCAAAATACCAAACTTGAGAATCAAATGTTAACATACTCCCTCGTTTTTTGCTTATGGTGCAGAAAAGTATTTATCAAAGATACACAAGGTAGGATATATCGAAAATCCAATTCAATTCATTGAAATACAATAATATAAGTTAATAATACGATAAGATATAATGCTAATTGTAAAATATAATCCCTCAAAATACTTAATAATATATATCACATTTAAATATTCATAATACAAGTATTAAAGGTAAACGAGAATAAACGATTTGAGAAATACTAACATTCATATAATTCGAAATAATCTGTTAATTTAGTTAATTGTGATGTGGGTAAACGCTTGGTTAAGATGTCAGCTTTGTTAAATTTAGTTCTGACATGTTCCAGTTTAAACAACTCCTTAGAATAGTAATCTCTAATATATTGTACCTTGATGTCAATATATTTTGTCCTCGAATTTTCAACATTGTTTTTGATATAAAATATGCTGGCTTCATTATCCATATATATAGTTGGCACAACATTCTTGATTCGAATAATAAAATTGGTTTCTTTGACAATTCTGGTAATCCAATCAAATTCCTTAACCAATTCTATCAATGCCAAAAGTTTACTTTCAAGTGCAGATAATGCAATTAGTCCCTGTCGCACACTTCTCCATGCAATAGACACTTTTCCGATGTATACTAAGTAACCAGAAGTCGACTTTCTAGATAATGTGTCTGATGCCCATAATGCATCAGTGAATCCATGAAAATCTGTTCCATTGTCCTTAGAATACACTATCACTTTGTCCTTTGTTGTTAAGACATAGTTGATTAAATGTTCAACCAACTTCCAATGTGCTAAAGATGCATTATTGTTGAATCTGGCTAGATAATTCACTGCATAAAGAATGTCCGGTCTTGTATGTCATGCAAGAAATAGTAAACAACCAATTGTATTTCGATATAGGAGCTGGCTGTTTATGTTGACATCTTTATCTTCTATGGCAGTCTTCTCGAGCTGACAAAGGTCTACACCGATTTTCATAGGTTCATACGTTGGTATGAACGGGATGAAACTCAAATATTCCTTGATTTTATCGATGTAAGGTTTTTTATGAAATACAATGTTTCCATTTGGTTTCCGGTCAACTTGTATTCCCAAAAATGTCTTTGTAGCACCAAGGTCCGTTATGGTAAATTCGCTTCTAATTCGTTGTATAGCATCTTGTAGAACTTCTTGATTCTTGCCAAAAATCAAAATATCATCGACGTAAATGCATATTACAATTTCTGCTTTCAGTCGATACACACATCTTGCAGTCAATAAAGGTGTAAATCCAAGCTTCTTTATTGTTTCATTTAACTTCTCGCCCCAGCATCGACCTGATTGGCACAGGCCATATAAAGATTTCTTCAGGTGCCAAACTGTGTCATTTTGATAATTCGTGATGCTCGGAGGTGTTAGGTACAACTCTTCAGTCAATTCCCGTATAGGTAAGCGCATGTAACGTCCAAATGCGTATCAATCCAGCCACGGAGTACGACAAGACATAAAAAGAAAATCCTGATCAATATAAAGCTGATGACGGGCATGTAGGTTTCTGTGAAATTGATACCAGGCCTTTGGTTATATCCTTTGGCAACCAGTCGTGCCCTGTGTCTCACAACTTTCCCACTGGAGTCCTTCTTTCTGACGAAAACCCATCTGTGAACAAGTATCTTCTTATTCTGAGGCTTGGGTACCTCTTCAAAGACATTCCATTCCTTTAACGTGGTAATCTCATCAGTCATTGCAGTCTTCCAATCTTCTGCATCAGGGCTATTCAAAGCCTCATTGTAGTCTGCAGGGTTGGAAGCTTCCACGTTGCAAAACTCCATGTCTTGAAAAAGCACACTGTATGAACAGCTTGGTGAATAAGTCGGGTCATCTTTATCAGTTGGGATATCTGGATAATCGTCATCAGTGTCGTCATCATCTATAGTCTTCATTGCCTCTAGAATGCCCCTTGATACCGTTGGTACTTCATCCTTCTGTGTAGAGGATGCATCCAAATCGATTACCTCGGGCACTTCTTCAATTCTCTCCAAAATTTCCAATTCTTCAGTACTTGAAGAGCTTGAGTCATCTGCTTCCAAGTCACGTGAATCATGAAGTTGGACAGGCCCTTCATATTTGTTCCGTGCAGAAAAATCAATATTGGCAAAGGTATATCGAATCTTCTGTTGTCGACAATATTCCAATAAATCTGCAACAGTTAACAAATGGACATCTTGGTGCAAATAACACAACATCATCTGTGGTCCTCGTTTATACAGTTCTCTGGTCCATTCATTTGTCCTGACATTCTTCTCACGGGAATTTAACTTGGTACGCATCTTCTTAGTATGCGGTAAAACTCCTGTAGTTCCTCTAACTGGAACGTAGTGTTGCTGGAAATCCGCTAACCATTCCTCTTCACTCACTCCAGGTGAAACGGTAGTCTTCCGTTTCAATGCTCCAGACTGTGAGTGTGTAGTAACTCCACTCATTGTAGAAATCCTGGGAAAGTCTTCTAAAATCGGATCAGGGTCAGACGAGCGCCCTGTGGCCAGTCTATCTGGTGTGCTAGGCACAATCCTCATCATTGTTGGGATGGTCAAAGTCGATAAGTAAGTGTCTGTCGTTGTCGCACGTTGAATCGGCAAGAAGCACGTGTCCGTAGTCACTGGCAAGCGTTTAAATACCAAATTTCCAATTGGAACTGTCGAAATCGGCTGACTTCCGGTTCGTTGAATACGACTTCCGGTTGACATATCCATTTGTTCGATAGCCCTTGGCACGTGACCTTCATCCGAATCATCATCCGTCGAAGAAAACTGAGATTTGCTATGAAATCTGAAAGATTCCATCATTTCTGGCTTGCTGCCCCTTTGCGCTGCCGAGTATGGGCTGCGCTGCGGTACACCCGTAATTTCGAGGCTCGGTGTTCTCTTGGAGCCGTGCGGTTGCTTTTTGCTCTGTTTTCGGCGGATTTTCTTTGATTTTGACGCGGTTGGTCGCATTTGGTACGGAATTCCTTCAGCTATGTGCCTAATTCCAATGCGGTTTTCATCAAACCTGACACTCGATGACTCCACAACATTGTACAACTCAGGTATCCAGACTCTGTATCCTCTTGTGACATATGCGTATCCAATTAGTATGCCTTTTTGAGAAACAGGCTGCAACTTTCCTCCACGTATTGGCTTAGGCTTCAGCACGTGGCACAATGTTCCAATAGCCTTGAGATGCTTCACAGACGGTTCCCTTCCAAATCTCAGTTCAAAAGGTGTCTTCCACTGTGTAATCTTCTTTGGGTATCTATTGTAGATATAGGTCGAAGTGTTCAAGAGTTCTGCCCAAAACTTTTCATTGAAATCAGTTTCTGTCCTCATTGCTCGAACTGATTGCAACGCTGTTCTATTCCAGCGTTCTGCCATGCCATTCTGCTTCCCTTTGTAGACATTTGTGCACTCATGTTTGATCCCATGTTGTCTATAAAAGTCCGAAATCTTGGCAGCACAAAATTCAAGTCCATTGTCGGTCCTTATACGTTTCACTTGGCATCCTGACTGTCGTTCCATTCGTAAGATATAGTCACAGATCTTGTCAAATACTTCAGACTTCTGTCTGAGTGGGTAAACAGCCAGCCAACGTGTGAAATCGTCGACCATGGACACAAAGTAGGTAAAGCCAGATAGCGATGGCTCAGAAGCAGGTCCCCAAACATCCATATGGACCAAGTCAAGGAATCCAGTTGACATTCTTTCATTTAAGGGAAAATAACTCTCTTCGACCATTTTAGATTCATTACAAACATCACAATAGATAGGTTTCTCGTCCAAAATTGGTAGATCCCTGATGATTTTCTCTTAGGACATCTTCACTATGGTGCGCACATTGATATGGCCAAGTCTACGGTGCCAAATGTCAAGGTTTGAGTCTCCAGTTGCCAGTATTTCAGGCACAGGTAAGTTGACAGCTTCCTTGTCAACAATTTCTTCTGGAGATTTAAGATTTTCAATGTGTGGCAAGGTGTGAATGCGATATAGTCCGTATTCTCCAGTAAATTTCAAGACCAATTCATTGTCTTGAAAAACCTCTTCAGGAAACTGGTCGCCCTTCCAACTGCAACCTGCATATCCAATCTGTGATGCACTTATGAGGTTCCTGTAGCCTTTTGGTGCGTATCTGACATTAATGAGCACAGTCTTGATTTCAACTCCATTAACTTCTTGTCGGATGACAATATCTCTTACACCAACGACTTGGAAACAGCCATCATATGACTTCATCTGGATAGGGTCAACTTCTTTGTAGTTGGAAAACCATTTTTTAGAGTTGCTTAGATGGGCACTGGCTGCTGTGTCCCATAGCCACTCATCTGGGTCTATGGCAACACTTGCAGACTCTTGGCTGGTGACCATTGTTGTATACGTCCTTCCTTCTAGGCTTGAAGAACGCTTCTTGAGGTAATTAAGTCCACTCCTTTGTGGAGGTGATGTCTTGCTAGTTGAATCTGCTTCAGATTCTCTATAATTAGTGGCATAATGCCCAAAATGGTTACATTTAGTACATTTTACAGTTTTGGACTTTGCCTTTCTGCAATCTGAGGCATAGTGTCCTTTTACACCACAATTATAACACTTAATATTGCCAGATACAGGAGGTTTCTTCTTAAAGTTTGTCGACAAGGCATTAAGTCCAACCTATCGACCAAGGTTACTATTCTCGTTCCTTGCCTTAAGACGTCCAGCCTCTGCAATAATGGCTGTGGTGACTGCTTCTGGTGTGAAGGCATCGTCCACCCACATATATATCTGTTGTACGATCACATCGTACACTCTGGGAAGATCCTTGATGATCTGGAATGCCACCTCGTCGTCGTCCAAGACTTTGCCAGCCTCTCTAAGCTTGTGCTTGGTCACGCACGCGACACAAGAACACTTCAATTTGTTCGCCATGTTGCATGACCATGGTTGATGAATTCCCTGCGCAATTGGGCGATCCTGGCACGTGTTTTAGGCTGATAAACTCCCCTCAACGTCGTCCAAGCATCAATGGCAGTCTCAGAAGTTGACATGACATTTTTCACTGAGTCAATAAGTGACAGGTAAATTAGTCCCAATGTTCTGCTTTTCCGTCGTATCCATTTTCGTTCCTCGTTAGGAGTCATTCCTTCTGGCTATATAACTCGTACCGCGTCGATATAGTCATCCAATCCTTCGGCACGCAGCGACATGAGGATATTCCTACTCCAACTGTCGTAGTTGGTTCCATCCAATTTAGGAAAGTTGAATCCTTTGAACTGCGACATGGTTCGAAAATGCTTAAAAATACTTGAAAAAGAAGAAATCAACAAACTAATTTGATAACAAATGATAACAGTGACCTTTATGTGCCCTGAGAACTTCCAGGGCACCTTAATCGTTTTCCAGAAGGTGTTTCAAAACTTGAAAAACAGTGAGGCCGAGCCTCGTTCTCCGAGCCTCGTTCCGCGTTTTATTCTTCGAAAAATAGCAACGGTTCCAAATCCTTTGGAACCACACTGGACACTTGTAAAATACACTAGATATACTGTTCCACACGTTTATAAACAAAAATAGTTAAAAGTTCAATGGATATTTGGCCTTCAAATTCGAAAATATCCAAGATGGCGGTGTGCGCCAACTGTCAAATTGCGCAGAAGACACTCGAAAGATATGGGAAAACGCCACAAAATCCTCGATATTTAATGGCGAAAGTACTTGCCCTTACTGTGTCCACCTATGCGCTACTTCAGCCAATAATTTCAGACAATAACAGAACTCAGACGAACTCGTCACAGCGTTGACGGCAATTGCGAATTCTGACGCGGGAACTGGTTGACTCGACAAGGTGACAGCAAAAACGATTCGTGCAGCAAAAACGACACCTGGACCCATAACCTTTGTTGGTGTATATTTGAATTGAAGCAGCTAAACGTCCAGCTGAGGCAATGTTGAGTTGCAATAAATAACGAAAAACGGAATAAAAGTAAAAATCCTCTTTTATTCACACTGGTCTCACAGTTGTGACTGGCTTGTCACAAGTACAAAAGATCGAATGACATCATAACTCAGATAATATACAAATGAAATAATGTGTGGTCAATTATGGTAATTCATGACCAAAACTGACACCTATACATGATAATCGTCAACTAAAAAGTAAACACGAGATAAGTGAGGCTCGGCACCATGAGGCTCGGTGAATGAAGCTCGGTGCCTCGCCATAATACGATATTTCATACAATACTGTACACTGTAAATTCAAATACAAAAACAATTCGATAAATACAATATAATATAATTATCTTTAATAAAGACAATTCACATCTGCAATATAAAAGCTAATTACCAAACTTGAGAATCAAATGTTAACATACTCCCTCGTTTTTTGCTTATGGTGCAGAAAAGTATTTATCAAAGATA
>JAQIXT010001999.1:0-12643 GCA_034700445.1 Stenotaenia linearis
ATGTTTTTCTGTCATCCGCAAGAGGGCAGCAGCTGATTTCATTCACTGCATGACTCTTTGGATAAAAACTGTCTAATCGGCTGACAAGAGTTTGAAAACAAGTTTACTTGATTATAAATTTGTTTACAATGTTTAAGGACAACCGCAGAAAGCTGAAATGCAACGCAAATTTGATGGCAGAAGCAACCTCAGATCTGCATCCACAGTTAGTCAAACAAGCGAGAAAGAGCGGAAATCTTAACCTCTGCAATCGTGGGTGGACATCAGGTTAAATAAAAATTGTATTTTTACAGTTTTTACAGGCAAATATTAATAAACATTTTTAAATTCCAGTTCCAGACAAAGTATGGAGCATCAATATGTTATCCAACCAGGAGGTCGCTTCTATATCATTTGCAATGGATGAAACGGATGATAAATGGTGGGACCAAATTGATTTAAACCGGCTACATCTTGCAAATAATCAGATTACGAACATATCACCTGAGATCCGAAATTTAGAAGCGCTGCAAGTTCTTGATGTATGAAACTGAGCATGTAATTAGAGAATATAAAAAATAATCCACTTTTGTTTAGTTGCGAGACAACCAATTAACGGATTTGCCTGATTCTTTAGCATCTTTAAAGCAGTTAATTAAATTAGACATTAGGTACTTTCGAGTGAAATTAATTTAAAAAGAGTTAATCTAACTAAAATATAATTTCAGCTCTAATCAGTTCCCAATAATTCCATCCAGTGTATTCAGTTTGACTGAATTACGCACTTTTCTACTTCAACACAATCAAATCAGCGAACTTAGTGACGACATTGGAAAATTAAATCGCCTGGAAGAAATGGTAATTATTTTTTCTAAAAAAATTCTTTAAAAATTTTAATAAGCAATTTTCATAAAATTTATTTAGGATTTATCCACCAACACTTTGCAAAGTTTACCAAAAAGTATAGGACTTCTAAAAAATATACGGACACTTAATTTATCATTTAATTTCGTAAAAGAAATACCTCAGGAAGTTAGCACTATGACATGTAAGGCATACGGTAGCGCTAATATTTAAAAAAATTCGTATAATAAATTTTTGCGTGAATAGCTTTGCAGTTACTCGATTTATCAAATAATAACATATCAATTCTTCCACCCGGTATTGGTGAACTGAGTCGTTTGGTTCAACTTTACCTGCGGCACAATCAACTTGAAAAACTGCCAATATTAAAGAAATGTACCCAGCTCAAGGTAATCGAATCACATTATAATAATATTATATTATAAAGCAACTTTATTGTAAATATTAGGAATTATACTGTGGGAACAATGTAATTGAATCAATAACTCGGGAAGAGTTCGAACCATTACAAAATATCAAAATACTTGAGCTGCGCGACAACTACATAAATACCTTACCGGATGATATTGTAATTCTCTCAACTCTGGAGAGATTGGATCTTACAAACAATCATTTAACAAAGTTAGTTTGATTTTTCGTATTTATTGATATCGAAATTTAAATTTTCTTTTAGTTTACCGTCTGTTTTGGGAACAATGCCTCAATTGGCTTCTCTGTCTGTGGAAGGAAATGCATTAAAGAGTATTCGAAGAGATATTTTATACGTAAGTTGATAAATTTGAATTTATTGTAGATATTGTGCGTGATTGATGTTTTTAAACTTTTCAGAAAGGGACATCGCATTTACTTAAATTCCTTAGAAGTCGGATGGAAGTGGATCCAGAAGTAGTTACTCTTACAAAAGCATCGACAAAACCACTGGGTGAAGAAATCGTAGCGGGAAAGGAAACAATTCATTTGGATCGACACTCAATCAAACAACTGAAAATACTCAATTTTGGGAACAAACAACTTTCAGAAATTCCTGATGATCTATTTGAAAATGCTGCAGAATGGGAAGTAGCAAACGTCATTCTTAGCAAAAATCAATTGAAAGAAATACCAAATGGGTAATTAATTTATGTTTGCTCAAGTTTATTTAAATTATACATTGTACATTTTGTGGTTTATCTAGTTTATCGAAAACATTCAATACTTTACAAGAACTGGACTTGAGTTGCAACCGAATAACTTCCGTGCCATCGTTTCTGTCATCCGCAAAGCATCTCACATTTCTCGATGTTCGCTCAAACCACTTGGCAACTCTGCCATCTGAGCTTTCGAAGCTCGATGTTCTAAGAGAAATTCGCATTGCCAGTAATAAGTGAGTTACACATTAAAAGCGGTTAACAATATATTAATTTTATAAAATATTGATGTTTTGCAGATTAAAAGAAATTCCTTCTTGTTTATATGCGTTGCCAAAATTGGAAATTATCATTGCTTCTGACAACCAAATCGATGTTATAGATACAAATGGGTTAATGTCGATGTCAGTTTTATCGGTGTTGGATTTGAAGAATAATAGCATTGCCAAAGTTCCGCCAGAATTGGGAAATATGAGACAACTCAAGTAATTAGTTAATTAGTTTAGTGATTTTTTTGTTCTGATAAACTTTCATTTATTTATAGATCGTTGCAACTTGAGGGAAACTGCTTTAAACTGCCACGCCTTGCCATATTAGCTAAGGGAACTGAAGAAATATTGAGTTATCTTAGAGATAAAATACCAACGTGAAAAAAAATCAATATATTCCTGAAGACAATCTTCAATCTTCCAGCTTTATTAATATAATATGAATTATAAATTGTGGCTTATAATCATACTGTGATTTATAACTGAATATTTACAAATTTTACAGTTTTGCTATTAATTTTTTTAATTAATTTTTTAATACATATTTATAATTGTTTATTTAAACTAATAATGTATTTACTTGAAAAAATTCAGCAAAGCATAAAATTGTTTTATGAAATTTTAGTTTCTGTGCATTTATTTCTCTAATAACGCCTATAAACAATAAACATCTTTGCTTCCTTGGTTTCATTCTTGCAAAATTATTCGACTTAAAACTCATTTTTATGAATTCTTGCTCATTCCGATATATTTGCTATTTCTCGTAATTCGTAAATTATTTCATTGATCTGGAATTGTTTATAAATATTTATTTTTATACTGTGTATCAAAATGGATGACAACAACCGCGTTAAAAAACATTGTTGTCTTCTATGCGGTCGTGTTCCATCCCGTACGAAAAAGAATAAGTTAAAAAAAAGCATGAGGTATGCTTTCAGTGTATTGATGATTCTAATATTATTTTATTAAGAGATTTTTCATTTTTTTGTAGTTCAAGGTTGTCTTTGCGAAGGTTAGAGACATTTTGTTTTCATTATTCACTGAGATCTGGAGCTGTAACTGCTGTAATCTTTATAGGAGTAAGAATAATAATTGATGCATTAAAGAGAGCTTTGTTTTTAGTTTTAAAAGGCAGACTTAGTAAATCCATCTGCAGTGCAGGAAAACGAAGCGGCTGATAAAAAGATAGAAAAATTTTTTTTTTGAATACTAAATTAATCAACTCTGGCATTGAATTACCCTTTGTCTAAGTAGCAATTGCCTAGCACATAAATTTTATTATTTTTTTCTTTTTTTGGAAAAAAAAAGTTTTTTTTCTTCACTGCTTCTTAGCTTTTCTGCATTGCTCAAAAGCAATGCAATACAATTCCCTCTTTGTGTAACATTTTATAAAAATGTTCTTAAGCCTTGAACCGTATCGTGTCAGACAGGTTTTGAAACAGAAAGTCTTCTTATTTTATTGGCCAAAAGATATTAATCTCATTTTCCCCTATACAGGGTGTTTAAAAACCATTTTAAAAATACATTTTCAGTTATATTACGTATTATTTGTTCTTTTAATGGGCTTTTGGCTAATCTGGATGGCCGACTGGAAAGCAGAGAAGGAAAAGTCTACAGAATTTAATTGTAACTCATCACAAATTCATCATAATTTTCATATCTCCATTTCTGTTTTTAAATCTCTCTTAGCTTGGCATGTAACAGCCATAGTTGCTTTCTGTTTTTCTGGAGTTAATACTCTCGTTGTGATACTTCTTTTATTAGCTGTAATTAAAGTAAGAAATAATCATGATTTTCAATTCTCATAAAAATAATACTATCTATTTCAGCACTATTACTGTTTGATCATTCCAGCCCTTATGCTACTTTTTCTTGCTATTGTTGTCAATCTGCTTCACGTCGTGCAAAAAATTGGATTTCTTTCTAGAGTTACATTAGATTCATCTTTAATCAATAAAGTATTAATGAATTTAACTATAATTCTATTGAAGGTATCAATAATGAATGGACCTAGCGTGGAGCAATTTGAAAGTATAATTTTCGATTTTATGTTTTGTAGTTTTATGGTATGCAGATATTCCTCATTAATTTTCTATTAATAGTTGTAAACTACTCTTATTTAAAATATCTTAGTGTTACATTTGGGCTATTCTTCTTTCATATTATTTGCAAATGATTGATTCAAATAATTTAAGCAATGAAACTGAGATTGCTACATCAATGACTGCAAGAAGATTGCCAAAAAATGTACCAATTGAAGAAAGTGGAGTTTTAGCTCAGTTAACTGCACTCGCATTGAAAATGGATAAGAAGATTGAAAACATACCCGAAACAGCTATCAATTTTTCTAAGAAAGAAACAAAAGCGACTGCGACGTAATCTTAATTTTCTGTTTGAGTGAACTTAAGTTTTTATCATTCATTTTGTAATTGTCAAAATTGTTTCATATTTCTTTGTAAAGAGAAAGTTTTTTTAAATTTGTTTAATTTCTTAGTTACCTACATAAGTCGAGTGGTTTTTTTAATTTTAAAAACATCCTTTCCTACTAGATAGAACCAGACTTAAATCAATAATAAGTATCTGAAATGGTTATTTTTAAGTAAAGTCTCAGTCTATAATAAGTGACTTGTCAACTAAATACTAGAAGTTGCTCAATAGCTGGCATCTAATCCAAAAGTCGCCATATAGCCAAAAACTTGTGTGTGTATAACATTCTTGGTATTTGTTTCTGAAAATTTGCAAAAATAAGACTCGTTCTATTCATTTGTAAGTCTGATTAGTTTCTCTATTTAATATTTATAAAGCAATGACGTTCTCTTTAAAGGTTGCTTGCTGTGTGCGGTAATAATTGTTTCATCAGTTGTCCACGTTTTTCGTCTTAGAGAAATGGAGGATAAATTGGACCTCATAATTGAACAATTGCTGAATGTCTCACGATGTACTTGCAATTCATCTTAATGTAGAATGTTAGTGATTTGTTCTGTTTTGCAAATTTTACTTTATTCTAAATTTTAAAATTAAAATAAGACCCCTTTAACTATTTCATAGTTATGTTTCCCAATACGTAAATGAATTAAATAGCATTGACAGTGTTACATTTCAATTTCAATCATCCTGTCTCATTTTGTTTCCTTATTATTTTAATTAATTTAAACTTTTCTCCATATGGAAATATAAAATCTATTCCATTTACAATATCATACCAAAATATTCATTGCTTACTCTATAAAAAAATTACAACATTATAAATTATTATTATTTTTGGATTTAAAACCAACTCTTCACTGCATTATTACAATAGTTTCTAACGCTTGCGATGTGTCTGCTACAATAAATTTACTAAACTTAGGAAATTGCAAAATTTAATTATTATTAAAAGAAGGAAAATATTCAGGATTGATGTGTTCATTCTTTCCTCAATTATTTTTGGAATTTTTTTTAAAACAAGGAAATTTTCACTTGACATAAAATTATAGATTTGTAATGATCAATAATATCATTAACACAACAGGCTAAAAAAGCCTTTAAATAGCCGTCGTTCAATTCCTCATGCTATTTCATTCTATAGCAACATACAATGAAGCTACTTTTGCTTTTGGCAGTTGTTCTTGTCGCTGCACAACTTATAAACTGCGATGATGATGCTGATTTTACTCAAATAAAGCATCACGGTGAAGAAGATGATACCCACGATGATGAAGTCGATCATGACCATCATCATCACGAACATGACGACGACAACCGTTATCCCGGTAATACAATTAACAAAACCACTACAACTAAAGGTAAGGTGATATAGTCATTTATAAATTAAAAAGTTATAATTTTTTCTGTTATTTAGCTCCTGTGCCTTAATGAGTATAATTCTGCTAAATTTGCTTGAATATTAAGTCAAATCATCTGTAACGACGAATAATAAATAATAAGCATTCAATAAATGGTTTGATTCTTTTTATGAACATTCAACATAATCATATAGCAAATACGAATTTTAGTTTGAAGTCGCGTAGGAAGGCGCAGAAGAAAAAGTTGCTTCCCTGCAAAGCAAAGAAAAATTACTAAATTCAGTTTTTACATTTTTTAGTGTTTAGTTAGAACTACAGAGAAAATTTTTAGATATAAATTGCTTGTAGCTTTTAAAACTGTGACAAAAAGGTTTATTATCTGATTAAATTTCAAATCCAGATTTTTTTTATTTTTGGCAGAAATAAGGTATAAAATCTATACAGTTGAATATAAAAAATTCAGCGATATAGAATACTGTTTTTACAACTATATTTGTCAAGTGAACAATGAGTTTAATAGATGGAAGTGCAAATAATTTCAGGCAATCAGTTTCATTTCCTCATTAAAAGGTTTTTAAAACAAACAGGTTCCAGAGTTTTATGCCAGTGACGCGATGAAGCTTCTATTATTCATTCGTAAGTTTTATAAAGATAAGATTATATTGTTTGATTAAAATCAGCATTTATTACTTTACTATTGTAATTAGTTTTAAGTTATAATTAGTTTTTTTGTATAGAGTGTTTGTTGTGCGTTGCACTTCTTACATCAGCATGGACTCATCTTCAACTGAATGACATTGAAGACAAATTGGACTACTTAATTTCAAAAATATCAAATTGTTCCTTTTGTATTTGCGATTCTGGGACAACTGGTTGAAATATTTGAATGATTAAATCAATAACTGAGTTTAGCAACACAACAACTTTTCCTTGTTGCATAAAATACCAGTACAAGATTAGTTAGAACTGGATTTATTTAATCTCCATTTGGAAATAAAATTCAAATGCAAATATTGATTATACTGTATAGAATATCATACTTTTAAAATGTTAAATTGTGTTATGTTACATAAGCAAATACGATAACTTTGTACACAGTGACATTAAAATTGTGAAAATCTATTTCCGCAAAAACTAAATGTCTTTTTTTCCAGTTTATTTATTTCTTTTTTAAAAGTAAAATATTTTATCAAATATTTAAGCAATATTGTAGCAATAGATGTGATTTAAAATATAAATAGAAAATAAACTGTGCATGCACAAAAGGCAAAAGATGCTTACCATGAAAAAAAAAAATTCCCCCCAATTTTTTTTTAAAAAAAAAAGTTCATCTACACACATTGACAACTCATCCCCCTAAGTAGATGCACTTTATTAACCCCACACAAAAACAAGGCCAGCTAAACAGTACAAATTCTGATAATTTATTACAATAAACAAAATCAAACAAGTTATTTCACCCATAGAATAAAACCCCCTTAATTGACCAACATAAACACAATATCACCTTATTTGGCCAAACAAGTGCATTGGAATAAAGTGACGCAACTTGGACTAGGTTAGACCGATTTATTTTCAAGCCAAGGGGTGTTGATGTTTACTTTCTTGGATGGCATCCAACACAACCTGCACAAGCAAATTCCAAAATTAGGACGAGACACGTTTCACTTGAGACAGCAACGCAATAGAATCCATTCATAATGTGTCGTCTCAAAACCTTTTGTTTTCGTTTTTCCCTAAGGTCAGGGGCCATCGCTGCTGCTGTTCACACAGCTGTAAGTAACTCAATCAAGTCTCTATAAATTACATAATGAAATGAAAGCCCCAAGTGTTGGCCCTTTAAAAATTCTTGTTTGAATGTGTTTTTCTTTATTTTTAGCTCGGCCTCGTTAGCATGTTAGGCTATGGAGGTTGTATAATTTACTTAGCCTACTCCTACCAGCATTATCCTCTTGCTTATCCGGACAAAGAAGAAAGGGATTCACTCTGTATGTAACAATTGTAAAATTGTACCGTTTGGTGATTTTAATCCAATTTTTTTCTTTGTTTAGTGTTATATATCATAGGAGCTCTGTTTTTAGTGGTCACGTTCTTAAAACTGATTTCTCTCATTTTATTTTGTACTGGAATTCATAAGGTAAGTGTGCCTAAAATTCCGTTATGTATAATGTCACATGCGGAAATGTAATTTAATAATGCAGTGAGCTTGAGCTTGAAACTAATGGACTGTTTACTCTTGACATTTACGCACAAGTAAAACAAGTTTTTGGTAGAAACAAAATATTATTCCTTTTTGTTGTTTCAAATTGAACCAAATTGGGTCATGATCACATCAACGCTTAGAGATTGTCAGTAATGGATGGGCGAGTCCTTAATTTTTTCAAAAAAATTCACTTCCGATGTTGTCTGTGTAGATAGATTAGTGAAGATAGAATTGTCATTACTGTTAACGAAGACTCGTTAGAGTAATTGCCAAATAGTGAGTTGTGTTGAATGACATTAGCTGGCATTTAGGCCATTCCTTTTAAATTTAGGTTACGCCCAGTTTGAAGCTCATGTAAATTGTGAATGCTTGGAATAAACGCACATATGGGTAGTTTTTCCGCATTATAAGGAACTCTTTCACTGAAGTTCTCACGCAATATATTCAGGCACTTCTTAAAAAATTCCACAAATGTGGATGGGTGCTTTACTCAAGTCTATTCACAAAACACTAAAGATGTATAGGAACTTGAGTTAAAGGCATTAAGACTACTGTAACCTCAATACAAGGAGCCATAATTAAATATGTTTATTTTGGGTTGTCTGAGCTAATTTTGTTGCAAGCTACTCAACTTTTATCAACCGAGTTTTCGGCATGAGTAATCCACACTTAATTTTAATCACGTCAGAGCAATCAAAAAGTTCTATGAAATTAAACACACAAGTCTTTGAGAAAAGAAGTATAAAGATTACCTTTTTTTTCTTAAGGTAATTTGGGATACGCAGATTACCTTAAGACGCAGATGTGGGGTTGGTTACCTTAACATTCATCAATGAGTTTTCTAACGGGGAAAGTGTTTTACAAAAAGAACGGGTAAAAATAATTTGGTACATATAAAACGTAAAAAGTGATAATTTGGCTAAAGATGCTTCCTTACTTCGGTTCTTCCGGAATCATTAGGTCAGCAATGAAGCTTGCCAGACTTTCATTTGGCAGCTGCAAATGACAATAAGGAAGTAAAGTATCAACCAACATCATCTTGTTGACTGATGTTTTTGCCATTATCTTCTCTTCTGCACATGTGTGAAACTAATAAGAAACAAATAAATCGCTTAGTAAAAAAAGAAATAATAATAAAAAAACGAAATAATTGATTTAATCAAATTCCATCTGAAATAAAACTTCTCTAATGATCTATTACGTAATCAAAAAGTATCGTAATTTTATTCTTGTGTGAAGAATTGTCGATTACATGACGAAGCAAAAGAAAAAAATTACTCAAGCGTGAGAGTATTAGTTCATTGCCTCTGTTACTCTAGTTTATAAATAAACTTCCGTCATTTAAATCACACATTCTATTTTAGTTGAAGAAAAAGACCATTCAATTTAAACTTCACAATGTCTAGCTTTTAAAACAATATAACTTAAAAAGGAAAACATTAAATTAACTTCAATTTTTTTTTAAATTCCAGAACCGGTCACCTTTGGTGCTTGTTTGGCTAATATGGACAGCCATCGAGATCATTTTACTTCCATGTCTGATAATAGCGGCCGCCTTAATAACGGTAAGTTGTCGTCCTAACCACACAAGGCCATGTTATCCCCACGAGGAATTCTTTTCTTCCTGACCTAACAAATGCTATCGAGGTCACAGTCGCATCTCCAGTGGCGCCATCCATCCACTGATTCAAAATTAATTACCATATATTCTTCAATTTATTTTTTTAAATCATATTTATTTTTTGTACATATTTAGAAAGATTACTGGGTCTTTTTGGGCTTATTATACGTCATCTGTATGGTAAGTTTATATTTTGCGCAATTTATTAAATATTTCATTTATTATACATTCTTTTGCAGCTATACCTTTACTGTGCTACGTGCTCCTACTACACTGATCTTGTAGAAGGAATTTTGAGGCCAAGTCCGTTATAAAAACTGTCAACAACTGCATTTTCCGAATAATAAACAAAAACTGTCGGCATTTACTTTTTACAAATTTTGTACATATTTATTTTTAAAAAATGCATTTACTTTTCTGACGCGATTTTGGTGGCAATATAAAATCAATGAACTCATCTTATTTTTAAATAACCATTTATATTGTCATAAACTCATTGTATAAAGTATAATCTTTGTGTTAAAAATTGTAATGTATTTGACTAAATGAGCTTAATTTGATGTATTTTGCATGATAAATATCAAGAATTGATTACTAGTAATCAATTCTTGTAAATATATGCAGCAATAATATTTCAAATAATTTGAAATTTTTACTTACAAAACTCGTTATTAGAATGTGTTGAAATAGTTGTTTGTTGTTTATAATAAAATACTGTTGTATCATTAGATGGTATTTAAATTTACTGTCTTATGATTTTTTTTTTTCGAAATAAAATATTACTGCTATTTTTTTTCTTTTTGTTAATAATGCACAAATCATTGGGAGTAAATTAATTTTCGTGTTTACTGCATAATCACAGTGGTAACCAAAATGACTGACCAAAAATTAGTCTGCTCAGGTTTTTACATCGTAATTTAATTTCCTCAAAATTCATCACTGATTATCACTGATTATCATTGATTGTAAAAAAAAATTATGTAAAATATATTCTACTCCTCTTTTAAGTGCTTACTTTAAAATTATATGGTATTCAACTTTACATTTGAAATGTTTGCTAATTTCAAACAAACCTTCCTCAAGGTCATATATGTCGTCACATCCCTATTCTATGAACAAGGTCACAGATAATATTGCAGTTGATTGAAAATACGCCAAGATTATTTTTTTTTGCAATTTCCCTGCCAGGATGAAGCTCCTTTTCACGATTTTAACGTTATTAATATATTGTGAAAACGTTCTTGGATACAAAGTTCTTTACCTATTTCCATTTGCATCAAAAAGTCATAAGATTGTGTTTGATTCTCTACTCCTTGAACTTGCTCACAGGAACCATGAAGTCACTGTAGTTACAACCTACAAATTCCCGCAACAAGTAAGAAATGTTAAAGAAATCATCATTGAAGATGTCGCACATTTAAAGTCACCAGACACTCAAAAGATGGTGTTCAGTGCTATTGGCATTCATCCTCTGCTGATGATGTTTATTTATCCATCATTTACCATTCCCTTTTGCAAAAATTATTTAGAAAACAAGGAAGTGAAAAAATTGATCGAAAATGGTAAACAATTCGATGTTGTTTTCGTGAGCTCGTTTTTAAATGAATGTGCATTAGCAACAGCTCCTTTGCTTGGTGAACACGTGATTTCACACAATGCTGGAGTTGTGATTCCATGGAGTGGAGTGTTTGTACCTGCACCTCCATCCTATGTGCCTCACATTCTTCTTTCTTATACTTCTGAAATGGGATTTTTCCAGCGAGTGGATAATTTCATCACAAATGTTGGCGTAAATTTAATCTATGATTACTACCTTATTCCTAAATTCCAAGCGGAAATATCAAAAAATGTGCCTCAAAATCCCTCCATTTTTGATGCTCGACGTAAAGTTGTTTTATATCTAACAATTGCTGATCCAGTTTTCACCAGTCCAAGACCGACCATGCCAAATATTGTTTCTATTAGAGGAATTCATTGCAAGAAAGCAAAACCACTGCCCAAAGAATTGGACGATTTTATTCAAAGTTCTGGAGATGATGGATTTATTTACTTCAGCCTTGGTTCAAATGCTCAGTCGAGATACTTACCAGATGATATTAAGAAATCAATAGTAACTGTTTTTTCAAAGCTGAAGCAGAAAGTCATTTGGAAGTACGAAGAAGAATTAGAAAATGCATCTGGCAATATCAAAGTGTTGAAATGGGCACCACAACAGGATCTTTTAGGTATACTTTTCTTATAAATTTATAATGTTAAATTAATGAATTTTAACTGTTTTAGGACATCCTAAAATTCGTGGTTTTATAACACATGGAGGCTTATTGAGTCTACAAGAGGCTGTTTACCACGCTGTACCAGTTGTTGCAATTCCAATTGTGGGTGATCAACCAGGAAATGTTGCACGAATGGAAGAATTAAAAATTGGCGTCAAAGTTGATTTTAACAACATTTCTGGAGAAAGTATTCTAGATGCACTGCATATAATCCTCAGAAAGAGGTGAGAAAAGGGATGGAGCCTTAATAAATGTCTTTTTAAATATTTTCTTTACAGTTACAAAGATAACGTGAAGAAATACTCGGCAATATTTCGCGATCAGAATCAAGATCCAGTTGAAAAAGCAATTTTTTGGATTGATAGTGTTGTTTTACATGGTGGTGTAGATCATTTAAAAAGTGCTGGAGAAGAATTGACTTCAATACAGTATTTCTTAATAGATGTTATTTTATTTATTTCAGTCATTTTAATATTTATAACTTGCATTTTTATTTTTATTGGAAAATTAATTTGTAAAAAA